>LPNX011190526.1:61617-131160 GCA_001517045.1 Pseudotsuga menziesii | reverse complement strand
GACGGATCAACTGATACACTGGAATCAGACTTTGAACAAGTCTATCAACTGGCGGCTCCTTAGGTAACCCAACTTATGGTACAAAAAGTTGGATAACAGGACTATCATCAATGATTAAAAGTACATACATTTTCCATTTGGGAAATCGATATATCTAGAAGAATTCAACATGTTGGTTTTATTGTCAAACAGTCTGTTACTTAAGGATAAAATTGTCCAGAGATCTAGGTTCACTAGGTAGTCACCAATTGTTGTAGCTGCAACTATTTTCCCAAATTTTAAAAAAAAATTGGACCCTCCTTTTAATTTTATCTTTCCATGGAGTGTTTGGATTGCTGAACTTTGTTTTTTCCCTCTGCTACATTTTGGATTGTTTGAAGTTGAATTGAGGTCAACTGTTTTTCTTCTTTTCGAAAAGTTGTTTTTTGTCTGCCAGTGCTTTGGAATGTAGAACTTGAAGTTTGATTTAAAAATGATTTCCTTCATCACTGTCAAAAGTTTATTCATGTCTGAATTAGGGCAGTAGTTCTCCACACAACCGTCGCTGCGAAGGGTAAGTAATGAACTTCCCGATGGACAGTTCTTATTTTCACCGATCCAATTTTATTTCATTTGTTTCTTTGGACTGTCGGCGTTTTTATTTTATCATGGTCAGAGAATTAGCCTTCTATGTCACTGCCATTTTGGAGGACAGATAGAGAACGGGCTGATGGATAGTTTTTTATTTTGCTAATTACATGGTTTTATTGATTCAAACTTTTTTGCTCTGTGATTATTTTTTGTTTCACTATCGAAATGTTTTTGGAAAAATAGTTGGAGTTCTATTCTTGAGCGATGTCTCCGTTTTGGAGGCCTTGTTTCTTATCTCACTGACACTGCGAATATGCTTAGTTTTAAACTCACCAATCCATAGTCATTAAATTTTTCGGTCGCCGATGTTTTCGGTTTGTCACGGAACCCTTAGTCTATATGAATTCCACCGTTGCAGTTTTCTAGAAAACTTTTCTGCTAACGCATTGTGATTAGTGGTTCCGATCTCCAATGCATGGATGACAGCTTTTAGTGCTTTATTTCATCGATGTTTTATTTTTCCCCAGAATCCTTAGTCTATATGGTTTTTGCCATTGCAGTGGCTTAGTGAACTAACCATCGGACGTATAGTTTTCCATTCGCCGATGAGGAGTTTGTTAGCCGATGCTTAGTATTTTTCCCACCGTTTTTTGTGAGCCTTTCCCCTATTCCATGGGCAATGGAGGTTTCTGATTTTTTATCAAGTTAAGGATTTTGTGACAAGAACGCAATACACAGACTCACATTTGATGATTAGTTTCATTAATACTATGGTTTAATTTTTATTGAAAAGTTAGATGATCTTGAATGCAGTTCGGATTAATGCTGAATTTTTCATTTTAACTGCAGACGGATTTAGAAGATTTTTTCAGACCCAGTTTGATGATTGCTGCTACAAAGAAGACATATCTAAAGGACACAATAGAAGGGAGTTGGCTAAAGAAAGGAAAAGTAAGAACCAAAGATGTTGCTCAAGAAAAGAGGAGCGTGAAGGTATGAGATCAATAGGATCTCAAAAGGACCAACGGATTACTGAGTAGAATCGATAGCAGCAAAGGCCCAAGCTTGGGAAAAGTTCATCGGCAACCAAGCTGGTCCCTCTTTATAAAAGTTCTATTCAATTTTAATTTAATATAAAGTATTGTACAACACTCACTAAAAGACAAATTTGTGAGATTAAACTGTTGGGGGGGAGCCCAAAGGTTACAGGGGGAGCCCAAAGGTCACAAGGGGCAGCCCAAAGGTTTTGATGTTTTATATAAATATAGGATAGTTAGATGTAATTAAAGGACTTTTTCCCAGATAGATTTGTGAGAGTATGTTGTAAGAAGAACTATTTCCTTTTGCAATAAAGAATTACAAGTTTCCTGTTGGAGAAAGCTTGGTGGAAGATTTCAAATGCTGTGCTATGGATTTGTTGAATGTGAACTATTTCGTTTTCAGCTTTGTGTCCATTAACTGTGAGATCATTCTAAATCTTTGAACCTATGTTCTTGTTATGAATGTGCTTTAGTTTATTCTATAAAATTTCCACTATGAGTAATGAAGGCTTTTCATAAACAATGAGCTATCTTGTTGTTCATATATCTATTAATGTTCATGTGTTTTGAATTAAGTAACAGCTATCTGTGATTTTTCTTAATGCATGCGCAGAAATACATTACTTATTGATAAATGATAATCTTTCTCCCTAGGGATAGGTTAGATAGTTAGTTTTATTTTCTTCCTGTGTGTGATTTAGATGTGAGAGAGTTAAGACGAGAGGTAAGAACCTGTGCATCACATTGTGACCGCTCCTCATATTCTCTATCAATCTGCATTCTTAGATAGGCACTTGCATATCATAATTGAACATAAAAAACTAAAATATACACGGTGGACTGGGCGGTAACCGGTAAAACCTTTAATTTTGTTACTTGACCTACGGTAGCTGGACCGTAAACCGAACGGATTCCCCATACCAAACAGTAACAGGCTAGTTGGGAATGTTTACTGGGGAGAATCCCTAACTGTTGTTACCTGCGATTTTCCAGGCCTCAACAAAGTCATAAGTCCAAATCTAAGTCTCTATATACTTTTTTCCTTATTCCAAGGATGATAGTACCTATATTTTGACATATCAAATTATTTATATTTAAGCAATTGCTTCAATAAAAACTGGGTACCCTGTAACTAGGGAAATAAAATAATATAAATGTGAATATTTTAGTAACTCGATGGAAAAAATAATATAAATGTGAATATATCGAGCTGCATGCATGCAAAGATACCTCGTGATTGAATCCACTTGTGTGTGATTTGAAGAAGGATGCCTGAATTTCAATTTAGCTATTAAATAGCAACCCAGGCTTTGAGAAAATGCTTGGAGGCACAAATTTTTCACTTAATATTGTGACTGTTGAAAATTATCAGTTGATAAAGCTTAAATTATCAGTCGATAAATCTTCCTGTGCAGAAATTCCTGGCACTTGTGTGATTCAAACTCGTGATTCAGGGGAATGTTAAAGCACTATCTCGATGTCTGGTCTTTCGTTGCTTGTTGGGCATGATAGCAGCACATCCATGTGTTTAGTCATAAAGGTAATATGATTTTCCCAGTTTTTTATTAAAAGTTTTTGGGTTTGATTGTTTTTTGTGGAATTGATTTGTTCAACAATATTTCTTTTCATTTCTATGAGTGCAATAATTGCTTCTATATCTTAATTTTTTGCTTTTCATTTCTCTTAGTTCAATAGTTGCTTCTATATCTCAATTTTTTACTTTTCATTTCTTCAGGTGCAATGGTTGCTTCTATATCTCAATCTTGGAGATGAATTGAGAACATGTTTTGTCAGTTTTGTTTAATTTGAGCCTTAAAAGGAGCTAAATTAAGAGCACATTTTTTTTCCTTTCATTTTTAGTTGGTTGTGTTTGGATATTGTTAAAGAATTTTTTTTTTGTTCTTTTTAAAAGCTGCAATTGGTTATTAATTTAAATTTTCCCTAAAAATTCTTTCAAATTAGAATAACACACAACTGATAATGATTTTAAGAGTTTGGATTCAAATTTATTCTTAAATAGAAGTTAATGCTTCTATTTCCTAAACAGACATTGTCTTATACAAACAATACAATAAATTCATAGGAATCCAACTTCCTACTAAGATGCAAGGAATTGCAAGGAATTTGTCTGGGCCAACACAAATAAATTCCAGTAACCCAGTGACCATTTATTTATTTCTCTTGTTAACCCTATTTTTATTCCAGTGCTTACATCAATTGCAAATTGTTTTCTATATTGTGGTTTTTTCTAGGTTATTCCAGTGATAACATCCATTGCAAGTTGTTTTTTGTATTGTGGATTTTGTAGCTATAGTCTAATTTTTGTAGGCTTACTTTTATTTCACTAAATTGCACAATGTATTTTATTTTGACATTGGCTCAAAAATCACTTACTTGGGCATGGTGTAAAACTTTCCTTGTGCCTTTGAACTTCATTGTCATATCACTAGCTTTAGTAATTCGTTATTTTTGATTCATTGAGAGCACGGCAGGCTTACCCTCTCTTGAATTCATGCAATGGCATGCTATAATTAGGCTTTTACTGTTAAGCTACTTATTACAGTGATAAACTATAATTAGGATTTTAGTGTTAAACCTACTTAATTTAAGTAACTGTGATTTGTAGAATACCGTTGTCATCTGGACCCTCTGTAAGCATGTAAAGTAAAAATTGAAATTTTGGTTCTCCCAAACTCAAAATCAAGAATAAAAAACTCATAATCAAGATGTGTTAATTATTATAATCATATTTATTTTACTAAGTTGATGTTATTTTACAGCTCTTGAAGTTTTGAAATAATTAGGTAGCTTCATTCCTTTTCTCTTCTTCTTGGTTGTAGGTGAGGTATGGGGATACCTCACCTAAGATGCAAGAAATTTGTCTGAGGCAACACAGAGAAATTCCAACTTCCTAATATGATGCAAGAAATTTGTCTTGGGAAACGCATAGAAATTCTAGTAGCCCAATGACCATTTATTTATTTTCTCTTTTTAACCCTATTTTTATTACAGTGCTTCCATCCATTGTAAATTGTTTTTTGTTTTCTGTATTGTGGTTTTTTCTAGCTTATGAGAGTGCTTCCATCCATTAAATCCATTTCCAGTAGTTTTATGTATTGTGTATTTTGTAGCTGGACTCTAATTTTTGTAAGATTATTTTTATTTCACTAAATTGCACAATGTATTTTCTTTTTAGCTTGGGTCAAAAATCAGGTGTAAAACTTTCCTTCTATCTTTGAACTTGATTTTCATATCACTAGCTTCAGTAATTCGTGAGTAGGGAAAGCCTGGCCTCTCTTGCATGAAGTCATACACTGGCAAGCTATATATAGGATTTTACTGTTAACCCACTGAAATCAGTGGAAAGTTATAATTAATCTTTTATGGTTAACCCACTTATTTTAAGTAACTATGTTAAACCCTACTGAAGAGGCTTATTTGTAGAATCCCTGTGTCATCTCGACCACTCTGTAAGTAGATAGACTGATAATTGAATATTTGGATCTCTCAAAATCAAGATTAAAAAACTCATAATCAAGATCCATTGATTATTACAATCATCTTTTTTTATGTTAATTTACAGCTCTGCAAGTTCTGAAATAATCAGTGAGCTTCATTCCTTTTCTCTTCTTGGTTGTAGGTGAAGTATGAGGACACCCAGGCTAATAATGGCGCAACCCCAAAGGGTGACACCCAGGCTAATAATGGCACAAACCCTACACTGAACGAGCAATAACAAGAAAATGGTAATGATTGCAAGTTTCATAATCATTTTTGTCCTTCAACACCTTCCCTTTCTATCAAATCCTCAATTGCCATCATGATCCTGAGAATCTTTCTTTCAGGTCCTTCACCATCCCCTATCTCTAGAGACGTTTCAGGTCCTTCCAAGATGACATTTGGAATCTTCCAGCATGGAGTGCAATGTGATGGTATGTGATGGTTGCAGGATGAGCCCCATTGAAGGTCATTCCAAAATGTAAGTGATGTTAATAGATTGTATATAGCATTGCATTCAAATTAGTGTCATTTATAAAATAAATAATTAATATATGGATATGCCTTTCTAGGATGAATAACCACGATCTCTGCCTTACTTGCTTCTATGATACATCGGTAATGTCTCTATCAGAAGCATTTATATTCTATTTTTGCTATAGTTTTAATGTTCAATGCACATTGCAGCTTTGCATCTTGCTGATGGAACATAGCACCTTCCTAGTCTTGTAGTTAAAGAAGTTATATGTCTTCTTTGCAGTACTCATCAAGAGAAATGGAAAATCGATAAGTGTTTAAAAGAACTAACTAATAAATTAAAATTTCAAAAAGACATGTACTATTTGTGCGAAATTAATAAATTAAAATGAAATTTAATAAGTTAAGAAGAAATTTTCAATAATTTTTTCATGCTTAATAGGTTAAGATGAAACTTTTAAGAATTTATGTGTGCTTAATAGGTTAAGATGAAAAGAATTTCTTGATGGCTATTAGTTATTTCCGTCTTAGTGTAATCCTTTGTTTTTCCCAATTAGCTATTTCGTTTTGACAATTCTTAATTAATGCAACTATTTATTTCAGGTAGTAGAATTCTCAAAAGAGGGTGGGAAGGTTATATGGACAAAGCATCTTGAAGGAAATGCTGGATAATTTCAAGGTGACGATGTTTCTTTTGATGATGAAGATGAGGATGTTTCTTTTGATGATGAGGAGGAGGTTTGTTTTGATGAGTCTGAGGATGAGGATGTTTCTTTTGATGAGCATGAGGAGGAGGTTTGTTTTGATGAGTCTAAGGATGAGGAGGAGCTTTCTTTTAATGAATCTAAGAATTTGATGACGATAAGGGTGAGCATGATGTTTCCTTTGATGATTGTGTCTCAACTCATCTTATGAAGTCTGTCCAAATGACAAAGGATACTGATGGAAATGTTGTATTATCTGGTGTGGATATTTCTTTAAAGGATTCTAATGAGAAGGCCATCTTATCAAATGTTGGATCATTTTAAGGTGAGGATGTTTCTTTTGATGTTGATGACGATGAGGATGTTTCTTTTGAGTTTGACGATGAGGAGGATGTTTCGTTTGAAGAGGATGAAGATATTTCTCTTCATGAGTCTGAGGATGAGGAGAAGGTTTATTTTGAGGATGATGAAGTTATTTATGTTGATGAGTCTGAGGATGAGGAGGAGGTTTCTTTTAATGATTCTGAGGATAATGAAGATATTTCTGTTGATGAGTCTGAGGATGAGGATGAGCTTTTTCTTGATAAGGATGTTTCTTTTGATGACGATGATGTTTTCTTTGATGATTGTCTGTCAAGTTCAACTCATCGGATGAATTTTGTCCAAATGACGAAGGATACCGATGGAAATGTTGTATTATTTGGTGTGGATATTTATTTATAGGATTATAATGAGAAGGCATTCTTATTGGGTAATGATATGAATCTCAACCTTTCAGATGTGGTCTCAATAATTGATGGTGCTTCCATGATTGAACAACCCGGAGAAAAAGATTTTGGTGTAACTATGCAGGATTTTGTTGTTGTTGTCCTAATACATGATGGTGCTTCCATAGATGAGCAACCCGAATAAATCAGTGTAACTTTGCAGGATTTTGATGTTCCTCTCGTAATACCTAATGGTGCTTCCATAGATGAGCAGCCTAGAGAAATCACTGTAACTTTGCAAGATATTGATGTTGCTATCATAATACCTGATGGTGCTTCCAAAGATGAGCATATTGGAGAAAATTTCAATAATCCTATCCAGCTGCAGGGAGTAAGCATTAATAGTGTAAGTGCGAGGAATTCAAATATTCTTAAAATTGCAACTGAGTCAAATCTAAACCTTGAAATTGCAGCTAAGTGGGATCTAATTATTGAAGAGCTACAAGAAATGGTAAGTCAGAACTTGTTATGATTGATAATTTTCATTGGATTGAGCAATAGAAATTAGCTTATTAGTTACTTCAATTGACAGTGTGTGGTTGTGTGACTTAAACTTTTAGGGCTTTTATGAAGGAACACAAGATCGCAGTTAGAAGATTGTTGTTTTAGATCGACTGAAATAGGTTGATTAGTGGATTTCCTTTAGGGTGACCAAAACAAGGCTTATAGGCACTCCAAAAACCTACATCAAATTTTAACTAGCATTCTAGAGATTAACTGAGTCATAAAGAGATTGGTATTCATAAAGAATTTGAATATGGTTGATTTCTCTGCAATGGTCTTTGTAGAGTGGATGTTATTTGTACATCTGAGATGCTTAAAGAATTTGAATATGGTTTTTCTCTGCAATGGTGCAATGGTATTTGTATATTTGAGATGCCTAAACTCTAAGTTATAAAGAATTTGAATATGACTGATTTCTATGCAATGGTCTTCTTAGAGTGGATGGAATTTGTATATTTGAGATGCCTAAACTCTAAGTTATAAGGAATTTGAATATTTGAATTAATGTTATTTGTCTGCAATGATCTTTGTAGAGTGGATGGAATTTGTACATTTGAGATATCTAATTTTTTTCATATACTTATGGGTAGAATGATGTAAGTAGAATTACCATCAAGAATTTGTTAGTTTTGATGTGAGACATCTTGATTCCATGGTGTGATGTTATGGCCTATGCATACTAGTAGTCTTTGTTATTTTTAAAAAAGCATAATTTAACTATATAGATGTGTTTTGCACACCAGGTACCCAAAAGAGAGGGAGTTGTGTCCCTATTGCACATATTCGTGATTTTACATTATAGGTACTTACGAGCACCATCGTGAGGATTGCAGGATCCTCCTCTTTACATTTGGCTACATGGAAGAAAATGAGGTTGGCGGCAGATTGTTTTCGTGGTGCCCTCTATGATTGGTGTTTGGGAGTTGTCCCTATCATGAAAAGACAACTGTCTGATTGCAAGAGAGGAAGGAGAAAGAACTTTGGTTATGCAAGCATACTAGTTTCCTTCTTCGAGAGAGAGTACCAAGGTTGAGCCCCGCCATACCTCTACCAGTCCGATCTCCACGTCAACCGAGGCTGAGCAGATGGGGAGACATTTTCCTCCGTCAAGGAGGAGGAGACACAGTGCATAGTGTATACGATGATGATTTCTATATCTAGTGGGAACGACAACTACCGGCACTAGAGAAGTTTCCATATGTCGGCTTGGAATTTCGAGGTGATCCAGACCTTGTCCTCCCTCCAGGAGGAGCATGGGGAGAGATAGGTAAACAATTTTTAATTTTTATCATTTTTAAATTTTTTATGAATTTTAAAACGATAGATATGTACATATGTACAATTCTTAATCCTATAAATGTGTCAAAATGCAGATATTGGACCGGTCCACCCTGAGGGGCATCCATGCATGGTTGTTCGTCCTGTCATAGGCGAAGACCTAGGGCTGATAAGGGTTCTAGAGGGGAAGCTAGCCAGGCTGACCCAAAGAGTTCCCACCTTGTGGATAGAGCATATCCCGACTACCATGCAAGAGTTCATTATTGGAGTTCCACCGGTCTGGTTACATATTTTCAGGTGAGTCACCAGAGTGATTCTTGTATACATAGAGGCTGTGGAGGCTACCGAAGCCGAAGAGGCTGAGGAAGCCAGAGTACAGAGGGACCATGGGGACAAAGGTGGTCCAAGTGACCAGGGTGGTCCTGCTTAGATCTAACATTTTGATGGACTGTGATCCACATTTTTGTATATTATACCATTATAATGGGATCTGAGGATCATACTTGACCTATCTATGGATAGATATTTTACATATATATATATATATTATTGTTGTTGTTGGTTTATTTACAAATGTTTTTTATATGTGTGCTGTATATCTTTATGAAATGTGTGTTAGATGCCAATCTAAAATGTAATTAGCATATGCATCAGTCAATGAATTCTGATTTTGTGGAATGTGATTGAATATAATAACTTCAAAATTTATTTCCAATAACCGAATTTGCATGAACTGACGTAATAGAATAGGATTGCGTACTTGATAAGCTTGATTGAGCTGGGAAACCACCAGCTGAGACTCTAGATGGACTTCAAGCTGGGTGATACCACGTGACAAGGCATCCCATAGAAGCTCAATTATATCCCTATACTCAGCAACATTATTAGAAGCAGGACCTAAGCAAGCGCCTCCAGTGGCAACTAGTTGTCCTAAAGGGGGGTAAATAACTCACGCTGCTGAAGCTAGGTTACAAGTGTGACGGCTGGTGCCATCACTGAACCCTATATACCTTTCAGAAGACATGTGCAACAACCAACATATAATATAAAAAAAAAACGGACAACCTAATGTAGAAAAAAAAATATACAAGAAAAATACAAGAAAAAGTGCTAAGCCTAAGCATAGTACTTTTTCAGGTAGAGCCCATCTCTAGGCTCAGGCAGCTTGTTCCCATCAAAATAAATTAACTCATATGCACCTTTCTTCAATACTTTTGACATGACATAAGGTTCTAACCACATGGCCTTGAATTTTCTTGCCCCCAGGGGTTCTTTGTCTTGGTCCTAAAGCAAGACAAGTTCCCCTTCAGAGAAAACCCGAGGTTTGACTGATTTATCATATTGAGCTTTGACCCTATTTTTATGAGCTTGATTAGCAGTCGTCACATCTCTACACTGTTCATCAAGGTGTTCCAAATGTACTAGACGTTCCTCAAGCTCCGTTGTATCAGGTAACACATGAATAGCTATCTTTAAAGATGGGATTTCATGCTCAATCAGAGTAACTGCTTCCACTCCATGAATGAGTTGGAAAGGGGAGAAACCCGTAGCATTTTTTACGTTAGTTCAGTAGGCCCAAAGAGTAGGATGTAGCGTGATGTGCCAGTTAGAATGGGCTGCATCAATTGTACATTTAAGGATAGTTTTTAAACTTTTGTTGACAGCCTCAACCTGACCGTTTGCTTGCAGATAGTATGAAGATGAATGTTCTTGTCTGAATCCGAGCATATTAGTCAGTTTTGTCATCATGTTATTTTGAAAATAAATACCATAGTCAGTGACAATCACTTTGGGTATACCAAACCGTGCTATAATCTGATTGAATACGAAAAAAGCTGTAGTTTCCCCATTGGCTTTAAAAGTAGGCATTTCCTCTGCTCATTTTGTAAAATAGTCAACAGCAACAATGATGTATTTATGCCCCCCAGCCGAGGCTGGGTTGCATTTCACATAATCAATCCCCCATTTCATGAAGGGGCCTACCGAGACAACGGGAAATAACAGAGCAGGATGTGACCGCATTTTCTTGGTGTAAAGCTAGCACGGATGACAACACTTCACTGCTTCCACACAATCTTTGAAGATCATGGGCCAGAAATAATCGGCACGTAGTATCTTCTGGGTCGTTGCTAACCCAGATACATGACCCCCACATGCTCCACTATGGGAATCATTCAGGACCATATCTGCTTCCTCATGGGTAAGTCATCGACACAAAATGGAATCTACCCCTCTTTGATATAATGTATCTCCTATGATGAGGTAGTTCTTGGCATGAAGGTGTAATTTACGTCGTTCCTCCCTTGAGGAAGCTGTAGGATAATTCAAAGTCTAGAGATATATAAGAATATCCCCATACCAAGGATCAGAGGTGGATATCAAGAAGATGTGCTCATCTGGGAATGAGTCATCTTCAACTGCTACATCTTCTTCAATAGGAAATTCTGCTTTAAGTTCAGCAAAAACTAAGGACTTCTTAGACTTAGCAGACTGGAAATCCAAGTCAAACTCTTGAAGAATGACTATCCATTTGTTAAATTTTCCCCCAACAATCCATCAGGATAAAACATATTGAAACGGATTCACATTTGCCACTACTGTGGTGGTCCTCAGTAAAATGTAGTGACGTAACCTCTGAACATCATAAAAAGATGCTAAGGCTAATTTCTCAACATGGGAGTATCTAAGTTCAGGTCTAGCCAAAGCATGGCGAAGATAATAAATGACATGATCTACAAGCTTATCATCCTCCTCGACTAGTACTACCCCAATGGTCGACTCAGACGCAGCCAGATATAATATAAAATCCATAGAATAATCTGGCGGACGCAATAAGGGTGCGGACAACAAAGATTTTTTCAATGCCTCGAAATCAAGTTGTGCGGTTTCATCCCATACAAATGGGGTGTCCTATTTGAGCAGGCACATGAAACCCTTAGTAATCTTGGCATAGTTAACAATAAAATGTCGAAGAAAATTAAACTTTCCTTGCAATCCTTGAAGTTGCCTGATAGAACGATGAGGAGGCAGATTTACAATGACCTCAACTTTCAATGGATCCACCTGGATGCCTCTACTAGAGACAATGAACCTGATCAATCTTCCTGACTCGACACCGAATACACACTTGTGGGGATTCAAGTGGATTTTATAATGTATGCATCTCTCAAATATCAACCCTAAATGATCTAGATGTTGAATCCTCTTACAAGAATGTGCAGGCAGATCATCAAGGTATGGTTCAACAATGGCTTCAATATCATGGAAGGAAAATTTCATAGCCCGTTGAAAGGTTGTCCCAACATTTTTCAATCCAAATGGAATTTTCTTATATGCGAAGGTACCCCAAGGAAAAATGAAAGGAATTTTATGTTGGTCTTCCAGTTTTATTTGAATTTGATTGTATCCAGAGAAACCATCCATAAACGAGAACACCTCACTTCCCACGCAAGCATCTATAATCTGGTATATAAATGGCGTGGGATAGTTATCCTTAGGATAGGATTTATTAAGGTCTCTAAAGTCCGTACAGATGCGAATAGTCCATTTCTTCTTATCAATAGGAATAGGGTTGGAGACCCATTCTATCAAAGTTATGGGATAGATAAAACCAACCTTCAACAGCTTTTCAACTTCAACCTTTATAGCTGCCGCTTTGGTTGGGTTAACAGGTCTTAACTTTTGTCGAACCGGTTTGGCATCAAGATATGTTCAGATTTCATGTTCAACAATCGATGGATCTATGCCTAACATCTCCTCATATGACCAGGAAAAGACATCGTGGAATTCCTTAGACAGGGCAGTATAGATAGAAATCTCTTCAGGAGAGCAATTTGCACCTATGTATATGTTTTCCATGACATCGGGATTTACAAAGATGTTAATAGGTATAGTGGCAGAAATATTTGCCATATTTCCCTCGGCAAAAATTCCTTCCCTGAGAAAGGGATTGATGGGTGTATCAACATCTTCCTACAGTCTCAAATGAAACTCTTGATTTTGTATTCTGCTTAGTTCTGGAAGAAAATAGGAATGATGATAAATATCCTCACAAATCTTACCATGCCCACTCATGGCTTCCAAAATGGCTTCATCAGAAGGTAAAACCATGTCTAAACAATATATAGAGTGCAAAGAGTTATCCACCCATGCTGGAAAATAGGCTTCTTCCAGATCTTCCAAGACTATTAGAGGATTTGGGATGGGATAAACAGTGGCTTGAGTGATAGCTTGATAAGCTACCTCCACTGTCGATAAGGGCATGTCTGGTTTATGGGGGGAGGGGAGAACCCAAGGATCAGTCCTATCAACAACTATAGTTATGGACGTCCCCACACTAGTAGAACCATTATAATTAACCGGGGCTGGAAGATCAAATGTGCCCATCAATGATGTGTACATTCCAGCCCCCAAGCTCTGTGCAACAGGTTTGACCTGATCAACCAATGGCACAGTGGACTCATTATACTCTAAATGGCCTTTTCGAGTATAATCAAGTTGATCAATAGTAACCAACTTGCCCTCATGCGGAAAAACCACTAAACGAAAAATGACCAACGCAATAGCGGACATTGCATAAGTCTAGTTCCTTCCCAGAAGAAGATTATAATCTAAAGGAGCATCAATCACTTCTACCTCAATAGATACTGCTTTCCCTGCCAGCTTAATCTCAAAATTCCACAGGATACCATGTGGATGAAAGGACCTTCCATCGAAAGTAGTAAGTAGAGTGTTTGACGGGACTAGCTCTGGGAAACCGAGAGCTTTCCAATAGGTCAAGGACATATTACATGTAGAAACACCCTCATCAACAACTGATCTTCCAATGGTCTTTCCACCATGGATGACATCTATTGATAAGGCTACATGGTAAGGTACGTAAATTTTAACATCAGACAAAATGAAACTTTGCCATGAGATTCAATGAATCCATGCTGCCCAAAGCTGCTAAGAGGGCATCCTGCTGAGCGGGACAACTCTGTAATACCTCTAAAGCTAACATTGCACATGGGGTTTGAGCTAAGTCTTCAACCACGAAGTAGTTTGAAGAAGCCCTAGCATTAGGGTTATGCAAGGTCTTATTGAAGACACATTTTGGTATCTTCGGCATAATTTCAGCAGGCTTCTCTATAATTAGAGGGTTAGAAGTTTCACCTACAGATTTACCCTTCTCAAGAGTCTCTTTCTCATATTTTTTATTCCTCGTCTGTAACAAAGTTGAATATCGAACCATGTTGATATAGTTTGGGTCAGGGGCATTTTGAGTGCCCCCTGCTACATTAGAAGCTGAAGCAGAGTTCTGTTATTGGGGAAAAGGATCATTCAGGACAGTCAGTTGTTGAGCTTTAAGCAGCTTCTGGGCTTGTTCCATAAGGGGACAAAGGTGAGTAAGGTGGTCCTCGTGGCACAACTTACATGGTAAATTGACCTTCTTATTTTCTTTCTTGCCTCCATAAGCATTGCTCGCGGGCTTCTGCTTGTTTTGGTTTCCCTCTCCTTTCTTTCTTGTATTTTTCTTCCCACCAGGCTGCTGATTGCCCTTCTAAGAGGTTTGTGCAAAAACATTTGCACTCTCAGGGGAGGGGACAGCCTTTACTACCTCCACCATAGACCGCTTGATAGACAACTGATGAATTTGCTTAGCCAAATACTCTATGGTGGGAGAGTTAACGGACCCAACCACACCATCGGCATGGGGTTTAGGCTTAGGCTTCTCCGCATCGTGCGTAGGCCTCGGTGCCTCAAGGATAATCTCATACAATATCCTAGATTGTGAATAAATCAAATCCAGTTGCTACACCCTGAGAATGGCTTCTTCTTCATTTGTCACTCTTGAGGTGGTTACGTCCTTAGATATGTAGGGAAATAGGGATTTCAGGAACCACTCTAAAAGGAACTCAGGAGGGATAGTGGATTTTATAAGGCTCTTTCACCTCCTCCACTCTTAGATGTGATCTGAGATGTGGGTAGCCTTGTTCTTCCTAAAGGTAGATAACAATTCCATTCCGAAATCATATAGGACTGGAAGCTGAAAGTGGCTAAGAAATGCACTAGCCAAGTCCCAGAAACTACTGAAAGTAGCAGAAGGCAATTCAATATACCATTTTGCCATGGTACTTGTTAAGGTTCTCTGGAACAGCCTCAACCTAACTGGATCTTCATTCAGTGAATTCAAAGAATGCCATAAATGGAATGTGGTGGCATGAGCCCTAGGATCTTCACCAACTTTGCCCTCGAATTTAGGGATGTCCGGTGGCAATTTGGTGGGAACAGGTGGCCATGAGGGGTCATGTCTCACCAGTTCATTCATCAATTTTGACAAATTTGGCAAGTTTAAGGTTGCCAAGAATGGAAGTTTGGGTTGAACCGGGGCACTAAATGTGCCAGTCTGGGGATCAGAGGGACCTGCCCTCGAATGCCCATAAGTAAAAGCGGGGTATCCCCCTGCCACTGGTTGTGAAGCCACAGGATTGTGTGTGGGAGGTGCAGTATAAGAAGTTCAGGTCTTCCCAATAGAAACAGGGGTCTGAAAGACAGGAGCCAGTATCCCTCCACTAAACAGCGAAAAGGGAGAGCTCGTAAACGAGGCCGAAATCAGAGTTTGGAAACTTTTCCCATAAGAGGTATTGTTCCCAAACTACACTCCTACATATGAAGGTGATGGGCCTACATATAGAGTGGATGGGGGAATGTGCCCCCCATTCCAAGGAAATCCTTGGACAAATGCCAAGGATCCTACCAGACCACTATGGGTAGTATATGAAAGGAAGAAGGAACAATAGGTATACTAGGGATCCTAGTAACCATATCACTATAAGTACCTGCTAGGTTTGATTGAAACTGTGGTTGAACCACCCGGCTCACTAGAGTCAAATGTGTAGAAGGTATACTAGATATAGGGGCACTTACCAGGGGAGGTAGTACCCCTTCAATCGGAACGGCTGAGGTGAACACAAAAGAACTTTCTCCCACAGAAGACATAATCCTACCCACAGGGACACATAAAATAGGTGAATCAAAAGGCCTAACCTGAACGATCACAGGATCGTTTAAATTAGTCACGGGTATGTTAAAATTCCTTGCAAACTCGTCAGTCTGCAAGTCTTCTATCTCAACTGTATCAAGATCAAAATGGTTAGCTATAAGGTTTGGTTCACCTAGAACTTCACTTATTCTTACCGGTTCAAATGAACGATCTGTGTCCAATCTCCACCTTTGGGGTAGAGGTGGAGGTTCCAATGTGACAAGAGGAGGAAGGTTTCACAACCTTCTTGACCTTCTTATAGGTTGGTCCTCCATGATTGAAAATTTGACAAATAAAACCCTAAGGCCAACTAAACACAGGAAAAACCACAGAGCACACACTATAAAAATCCTAAAGCCTCAAACAATCAATCAAGGGTGAAAGATATCCTTTCCTGAAGAAAGCTGAAGAACGATTACTTAGCATCCTTGAAGTGGTTCTTAGGAACAAGCGGAGGAATCACCCACCACCCTCCTAAACTTACAACAAGGGTTACCTTCCAAGCCCGTCCAAGGTGAACTAGAAATATCCTTCTGGTTTACCTAGGTATGAACCCTAAATGTCAAGAGACTAAAGGCTACCTTAGCTATACGAATAGTTTGGGGGGATAGTCACAAGCCTGACTCGTACACATGGGCAGGGTATCTGAGCCCGAAACTCTGTCTAGGACAGAATCCCCAGATGTGTAAAAGTCCCGATTTATGTTTTGACAAGGAATCATAGGGTTATCTCCTCAGTCCAATGCCTCCACGTGGCCTCGTGCTTGACTCCCTTTTGAGAGGAGCTTCCCAGATGCAATTGATAAAGTCAAGGATTTACCTAAAGAAAGGTCCACTACGTCTTAATTTTAAAACTTATGGGAATTTTACACTTCCTATCCCACAAGTATAGCCTAAGCTATTGGGTGAAAGGCCCCAAAAAATAAAAATTACTAGTAAATTTTAATTATTGCGTTCATTTTAAAGGGCTTTTTCTTACTCAGAAGGAAATGGAGTGATGAACTATGGTGTTTTTGACTCAATAAGAAATAAAAAAAAGTAAAGGTGTATTCTTTTTTCAAAGAAAATTACCACTATTAAAGTAAGATTCTTTTTATTTTTGTAATTATAGATTGATGAACAAAAATGCAAGCGATAAAGAGAAACTAAGACTATGTTTTTGTAGTTTTTGAGATTATATTTTAAAACTGAAATAAAAACTACTTATGCAAAAGCTT
This sequence comes from Pseudotsuga menziesii, assembly GCA_001517045.1. Classification (NCBI taxonomy): domain Eukaryota; kingdom Viridiplantae; phylum Streptophyta; class Pinopsida; order Pinales; family Pinaceae; genus Pseudotsuga; species Pseudotsuga menziesii. The sequence goes on along the minus strand of LPNX011190526.1, from coordinate 114,082 downwards.
GAAAATGTTTTTTTTCACTTTTTAAAATGCTCAACTACTACTATGCACATAAAATGCACTAAACTTGAGTATACTTGGATCAAATTAACTGTATAAAAAGAAACAAACTGAAGTAAACAGGTCAATAAAACCAAGAATCAACCAACAAAGGGAGACGGGAACCCTAGCTTGGGTGTGTACAATGACAAGAAATCATTATAAACTCACAAAGGTAAGTGATAAACCAACTACTATCAAAATATAGAATAGAAAAGTAATGCCCAAAACCCTAATCACTGATTTGAACAGAGACACTTCAACCTCCAACCCAAACAGGCCAACTTACTTCAAAATGCAAACAGAAGACAATCCAAACAAAAGAAACCCAAGGGATTTACGGGAAAGCACAAAGTGTGGACACCAAGGTCTTTAGACTAACAACATAGTATTCATAAATAAATCCAACTAACAAACAGGAATTACAAAAATATAGGGACAAGCAAACCCTAGCCCAAAAATCCCTATTTCCAGGCTTGTACACGACTGTGTACAAGGGAAACTCGCGTACTGTACACGATTGTCCAAGAGAGAAACCCGTGTATGCAGGACTCTGTATATGACTATGTAGTAGAGAAACCCATGTACATGTACAAATTTTTTCTCAAAAAATAAGAAAAATCCACATGGCTTTCAAATACTATGATAAGCATGAACCAGGATAAAATACCACATACACACTTCAAGGCAAAGACTGGTTAGGGGTGACAGAAACAACCTACAACAGTTTGGGCTCCCCAACGGAGTCGCCAGTTCTATTGTACAGGAATAAACACCTTATAATCAAAGGTCTGGGGTAACCAACATACTCATAAAACTTGCAGGGAATCGACTCTAGAGTACAGAAAAGGAAATAAGAGGATAGAAACGACTCACCCGATACACAACGGTTGATCCTAGCTTTGTCCTCTTCCTCTCTGCTTCTCCTCCAAATCCTTCAGGGATGTTTGTCCTTCACCTGTCAAGAGTAAATCCTCCAAGTGCAAGATGTTACATGTATATAAAACAGGTCAGATAAATCATATACAAAGTGCTTAATCATAAGTATTGATCAAACCATGATACATGAAAGATATCCAAGACACATATGGAAGAAGGATTCTCTTTATTAACAAAAATGAATGAGTTCAGATTACACCCCAACTCCTGAGACAAGGACTCCTCTGCAACCAAAGGATTCTGAGTTCCACTACTCCAAATACTTCTGAATAGACTCCACCAGCATAACTTTGTTCTCCAAGTATGATTCATTAATACCCTCCCCAAGGCCTTTATTTATACTTGGTGAAATAAGGCAGTTTCGAGGGTTGAGGAGGTTGAGATAGTTAAGGTTATTATGGTTAAGGGCTTAACAAATCTCAAATAATCACGATTTATTATTTTTAATGTCAAAGGAATGTGTACACGGGTATTAATACTGGAAACTCGCATATGACACGCGAGTTGCTCTAAGGGGAACCCACGTACAAATCTGTATGCAAGATGCAATTACTGATAATCACGTACAACACACGACATGCTTTAATAAAAGGCACCTATGTATGCGAGTTGCATATAGGAAGAGGTGCGTACAGCACTTGACATATTTAAAGGTAAAAATAACCAGCTGGATGGATGATAAATGTAGTTCATAATATGCCCATCTATAGTGTTTTAGGCAACTTTCAATCCATAAATGTCCTTTTGTGTGCCAATATAAGGAATGTTGGCACTCAGACGGAGAAGTGCCATTCAGGTGGATAACAGAAGGATCACTGATAAATTGATCATGACTTGAAGAACATCACAGAGAATGGAAAGCTCACAAAGAACTTATCCAAATAGAAGAAGAATCAACAAGTCAATAAATATTGAAGAGTGAAAAAAATATAAGACTTTCTTTCTGCATGTTATTACATATTTTTTGTATAATGTTGTATGTGATGGATTGAAAATCCATGGTTTCTAGTTTAGAGAAAATTTATTCTAGATCGGATCCAGATGATGCTACTTTGTGTAAGTAGCTGGTTGGTCTTTGAGTATACCTGTTGTATTTTATGGTTACTACTAAGAATATGTTTGAGTACCTTTGAGGTACATTATAATAGGATCTTATTGTATTTGATATATGGCAATCCTATTATTTTATTGTGTTACCTAGCTATTGTTTTAGCCTAAGATAAGCGATGTAGTTTGAGGCTAGTACTACAAAATCTAAGTGTATTGCATCTAGTACTACAGAAGAAAGATGTATGTCTAAGAGTACAACAGAAACAAAATGTGTTTTGAAGACATTACTACATACTGAGGAGTAATGTACCTTGGGAAGCTACCTACGAGGGTGAAGGACTTGATCCTACAGTCATTAGGTTTTAATCGTCAATATTTATCGAAAACCCTATATGTGTTTTATGATAAAAAAATTTCTAGATGAAGTTTTACTTCATTGAAGTCATGGTCACAAGTTCTAGTACATAGGTACTGATGAGTAGATTGAGAATTTGTGATAAGCCTATATCTGTGATGAATTTCAAACACTTCTGAGATAAGCTTCATATGGAAGAGAATGTCTCCCTCACTGAGAGGGAGTGTTGAGATTATAATAGCATGAGTCATTCTCCAGTCTTGTGAGTAATATCAAGACAATATACTTGTGAATAATATCAAGTCCTACAAATACCCTCATATGATTGAGGTTGTGATGTTGTAAATATTATGAGTAATATCAAGCTTAGTCTTGTTAGTAATACCAAGACAATAGACTTGTGAGAAATATCAAGGTAGTAAAGCTTGTGAGTAATATCAAGTTGAATCTTGCGAGTAATATCAAGCCGAGTCTTTTGAGTAATATCAAGAGAGTAGACTTCTGAGTAAAATCAAGCCAGTAAAATTGTGTGTAATATCAAGTAAATTCTTCTCAGTAATATCAAGATAGTAGAATTGTTATTAATATCAATACCTACAAATATCCACATGTTGTGAGGTGGTATACTCTACTGTCTTGATGAGGTACAATAGACTTTACTGTCTTGATGAGGTACTTTACTGTCTTGATGGTGTATAGTATACTTGTGATTAATATCAAGTCCTACAAATATCCACATGTTGTGAGGTGGTGTAAAGTAGATATACTATGTGATGTATGGCTAGTCATGGCGAATAGGTTCTACAAATCTCCTTTAGGGATTAGCTACCCCTAGAGTGATTTACTTTAGCATGTGACTATATGACCCAGGGTAATACATATGATCATAGGTTTGAAAACAGTCTTATGAGTATGATATGATATAGATGATTAATTAATGAAAACACATATGGACCATGAAGATATATCTAATAGAAGTATAGATATGGAGATAGAACTTGAATTTCCCATGTTTCCACCAAGTGAACTCGAATTGATAAGATATCAATTGATTATTAGTTATGGTAAACAAAGTTCGGCTAATTAACGAATCGAATCCTTAATTTATGCAATTGGTTGTTGGAAATAAACATTGATGGAGAAGCACTAGTTTTTTCCAGTTACATTCAGTTTCGAGTGTAGTTCCATTCGGTTTAGTTCAGTTACACTCAATTGTATGCATTTACACTTAGATCCATTAAGTTGCATGCAGTTCCATTCATTTCATATCAGTAGACTCGGTTAAAAACTCATTTAGAGTTAGTTAATTAATGGAAGGAACATATATTCTTGTGGGAGATAATTATGGAATGCCAACCTGGCACCAAGTTAGTAAGGGAGCATAACTTATAGTGGGGGATAATTATGGAGTGTCATCTTGGCACCAAATCAATGGGGGGTGCATGATTGAAGAAGGATCATTGTTCAAAGTGTTAACAAGTTACCAATGCATGAAACCATTCATTTTTTGTTGTAAAACCTAATTTGAGTTGTTATTAAAGTGTTATGCACTTGGAAAGTTAGATACATTGTTCCATTTGATCTCTACTCTCTAGTGATATCAATGAAAGAAATATGCTATTGTGTTGTAATCATTCTATGAGATAATCCAAACACTCGCGTGGCAAGGGATAACCATTGATGTGTGAATTCATCGACATTTCCTTTCTATTGTAACCTGGTAAACTTTGAAAAGAATTTGTACTCAGTGATTCCTTGAAACCTTTTAAGAAAATAATTTTTGAATAATTTCCAAGTATAGGAAAATGTGTCTCCCTTCCACCATATGTACCAGTTGTAGGTGTGTCCTTCCAAGTGCATTGACGCATGCTTCAATTTCTCTTCATCTTTTGTAATGTTGTATATATCAAAGTATTCCTCATCCTTATTTAAAACACATTGGTCGTCACTTGTGTTGTATTTCAACAACTCAATTTTTTTCTCTTGGTGGGCATATTATAAAAGGCAGATATTGATTTCCTTTTGTTTTTTCGCATGGTGGTGACTCAAAATCGTGGGATGATGAAACCAACATGTATAAACCGATTTGTTATTTGCGATGGTTTTTAGTCTTATTATTTTCCAACATCTCCTTGATAGTATTTAATTTGTCATCCAATTGTTCATATTTTTTTTCATGCTTCCAATTTTTCATGTAGCCTTCTCGCTAATAGTAAAATAACTTCTTTTTAATTCTATTTCCTCAATTTTGCATTGCTATTTTTCTTTTGTTCTTTTAAATATTATTGACTCTTGGTGATGCAATCATTGAATTACTTCTCCAATTTATTGATTTGGACCCATAACTTTGCCATGGTTCTTGACTTGGTGTGAGGTGATGAATATGTGGACACTATTCTGGATTTTAAAAGGGAATAAGGACCCTTGAGGATGAATTAATGGTGATTAAAATTAATGGTAATGGTAGGGATAGGAGAAAAATATAAAATAATTATTATTAAATAATAATATTAAATTATATATTATTTAATTCTTTTAGGGTTAAAAAAATGTTAATAAAAATATTTAAAGCAATAAAATATTTTTTTTTGTGTTGAGTAGGAACAAGCTTGCGGTGGAGCATTAGGAGTATGAGGGTGGAGGAGGAAGGAATGGAGGGGTAGAGGAGGTCATAAGAGTTGTAGAGAATCGGGATGAGAGGTGGTAGACCCAAAGGAGGGAAGTGGTGGTGGAAATGGAGATGATAGGTGGGAAGATGAAGGGATGAAGGGAAGCGAGTTGTATGGGAATAGGAGGATGTCGATTATAAGGGAGGAACACATGGATGTTGTAAAGGAATAGGAGGATGTAGATATGTGAGAACGAAATGCTAAGGAAAAGGAATGAGTGCGGGATGGATTAAATGGGACATAGGATTTTGAAGTGGAGGGAATAAGAGGGTCGAGAGGGACCTATGTAGAATGGAGTGTGGAGGGAGCATGAGGAGCATGAGAGTGAATGTAGATAATTGTGATGGATGATGGAATACTAACAAAAGAGTGTGAGGATCCAATCTAGGTCTAATACAAATGATACAACAAAACCGAGTTGCTTAGTCTAAGAAGCAAATTCGACTTCTATTCTAATAATAAATATGTGAATATGAGTAAATTGATAGATACATGATGAATAATTACAATTGTGTCCTACCTTTAAATATGGCTTAGGAACCTCTTGGGAGTAGTCATGTACTCTTTATAATAATATTAATCATTACCTGATTATTAATTTATAGGTTGTTTACATATTTGTATTTATTATTATTGTTATTTATATTTATTACAAGAAGTAATAATGGATTTGGTAATAAAATAAAATCCACCTATCCTTCTCATCTAGGAGACCAACATGGAAGTAGTTGATTGTTTACATTTTCTACCAAAACTTTAGAAGAGGAGTTATGGAAGTGCAATTAATTCAAGTGGAGCATCTGGAGAAATAACCACTCCTTGGCCATAGATTCGCTTAGGAATATAAATTAAGAAGAATTAAACCATTGGATCATAGTAGAAGTATAATATGTAGAGACATTGAAGGTTTTAAACTCTGCAATGTATATGGACTCACGCTTAATAGGCATAAGATGGAACTTGGCAATAAATGTGCTCTTTGTTTGAAAAAGAGATAGGATAGATTGTATAATTTCCTGATACTTTAATGCAAATATATCTCAAAAGGAAAGGAGAGGGGGAATTCTTGTAAGAGACCCTTTTGGGGAACAAATAGAGGACTTAATATCATATTGGAATAGAGTAGATACTCATAAAAGGGGAGTCTTCACCTAATCAAATCAAAGTATTTTCCCCAAACATATTGTAGGCATGTTAAATATATTTTCAATTCATAGTTCCTTTCTGTTAAAAGGATTCACTTTTTGGTAAAAAAAATCTCTTTGGTCACTTCAGATCACATCCTTGTTCCTTTTCCATAGAAGTTCATAAATATGAGAGTACCATCCCCTTTTGGTTTAATCCCTTATGTTATATGAAGAGGTAATGCATGCCATTCAGGATGCATGAAAAAATTATTTTAAAGGATTTCCCTCTTTCATCTCGGACTTTAATCTTAGGTGGGTTAAATAGGATTTAAAGAAATAGTCCAAAATCATATATCAACCCTAGGGAAAAATCATATGGAATTACAAATAGAATTGGAGAATTCGTTGTTAGAAATGGAGATGTTAGTGATTGAGAAAAAATATTTAGATAATTGAAATTTAAAACTTTAATCCATAATAGAAGTGCATATAGATCTCATCGATATTCCAAAGACATAAATAAAACCATTGAACATAGGATATACCTTGGGAAAACCATCCAGTGATTCAGAGGATAAAAAGCCAAGGAAACAATCTTAGAGTATGATTGATAATTGGCAGAGAATGATTACAACATAATAGCATATTTATTTCATCAATATCACTAGAGAGTAGAGATCAAATGGAACAATGTATCTAACTTTCCAAGTGCATAACACTTTAATAACAAGTCAAATTAGGTTTTACAACAAAAAATGAATGGTTGCATGCATCAGTAAATTGTTAACACTTAGAACAATGATCCTTCTTCAATCATGCACCCCCCATTGATCTAGTTCCAAGCTGACACTCCACAATTATCTCCCACTAGAAGTTATGCTCCCGTACTGACTTAGTGCTAGGTTGGCATTCCATAATTATCTCCCACAAGAAGATATGTTCCTTCCATTAATTAACTAACTCTAAATGAGTTTTTAACCGAGTGTACTGAGATGAAATGAATGGAACTACATGCAACTGAGTGGATCTGAGTGTAACTACATACAATTAAGTGTAACTGAGCTAAACCTAATGGAACTACACTGGAAACTGAATGTAACTGAACAAAACTAGTGCTTCTCCATCAATGTTTATTTCCAACAACCACTTGAATAAATTAAGGAGGCAATTCCTTAATTAGTTGAACCTTTTTTACCATAACTAATACTCATCTGATATCTTATTAATTCGAGTTCACTTGGTGGGAACATGGGAAATTCAAGTTCTATCTCCATATCTTTACTTCTATTAAATATCTCTGCATGGTCCATATGTGTTTTCATTAATTAATAATCTATATCATATCATACTCATAAGATTATTTCCAAACCTATGATCATATGTATTACCCTGGGTCATATAGTCACATTCTAAAGTAAATCAATCTAGGGGTAGCTAATCCCTAAAGGAGATTTGTAGATCCTATTCACCATCACTAGCCATCCATCACATAGTATATATAATTTACACCACCTCACCAAGATAGTAAAGTACACCACCTCATAACATGTGGATATTTGTACTACTTGATATTAATCACAAGTCTATCGTACACCATCAAGATAGTAAAGTACCTCATTAAGACAGTAAAGTATACTGTACCTCATCAAGACAGTAGAGTATACCACCTCACAACATGTGGATATTTGTAGGACTTTATATTAATCACAAGTCTACTATCTTGATATTACTCAGAAGAATCTACTTGATATTACACACAAGTTTACTGACTTGATATTACCCACAAGTCTACTATCTTGATATTACTCAAAAGACTCGACTTGATATTACTCACAAGATTCAACTTGATATTAATCACAAGCTTTACTACCTTGATATTACTCACAAGTCTATTGTCTTGGTATTACTAACAAGACTAAGCTTGATATTACTAATAATATTTACAACTTCACAACCTCAATCATATGAGGGTATTTGTAGGACTTGATATTACTCACAAGTATATTGTCTTGATATTACTCACAAGACTGGAGAATGGATCCTAATGTTGTAATATCAACACTCCCTCTGAACGAGGGAGACATTCTCTTCCGTACGAAGCTTATCTCACAAGCATTTAAACTTCGTCACAGATATACGCTTATCACAAATTCAGAATTTGCTCATCAGTACCTATGTACTAGAACTTGTGACCATGACTTCAATGAAGTAAAACTTCATCTAGAATTTTTTTATCATAAAACACATATAGGGTTTTCAATAAATATTGACGATTAACACCTAATGACTATAGGATCAAATCCTTCACCCTGGTAGGTAGCTTCCTAAGGTACATTACTCCTCAGTATGTAGTAATGTCTTTGAAACACATTTGTTTCTGTAGTACTCTTAGACATACATATTTATTCTGTAGTAGTAGATGCAATACACTTAGCTTTTGTAGTACTTGCCTCAAACTACATCGCTTATCTTAGGCTAAAACAATAGTTCGGTAACACAATCAAATAATAGGATTGACATGTATCAAATACAATAAGATCCTATTATAATGTACCTCAAAGGTACTCAAACATATGCTTCGTAGTAAGCATAATATACAATAGGTCTACTCGAAGACCAACCAACTACTTACACAAAGTAGCATCATCTCGATCCGATCTAGAATAAATTTTCTCTAAACTAGAAACCATTGATTTTCAATCCATCACATACAACATTATACAAAAAATATGTAATAACATGTAGAAAGAAAGTCTTATATTTTTTTCACTCTTCAATATTTGTTGAGTTGTTGATTCTTCTTCTATATGGAGAAGTTCTTTGTGAGCTTTCCATTCTCTCTGCTAATTTGGATTCTCTCCACAACGTATCAGAACCCTTGGCTTCCAAATTCATGTACTATCACTAACTGGTGGGGATTTTATCTGTTGTTGCCTATGAAGACACATAAATACTCCCTGTTCAAATGGAGGGGTTTTTCTATACTATACAAAGCTTTTCCTAGATAGAGGCTTAGTAATAATGTTTGCAATGCTTCTCATATGTGGATATGTACTAGGTCTCGAATATAACTAACTAAAACCCTCAAAATATTTATTGTTTTTTAACATGCTCTATTTAGAGAAACACATGTGATCTTCATAAATCACAATACTAATCAGATTCCATATATCTTTGAAACTCTATTTTCTTGATCAAATAGAGTTTCAAATATATATAATCTTGGTATTAATGATATAATCAGATATAATCATAGAGTTTCAAAGATATATAATCTTCGTATTAATGAAATGACTTCACTTTCATCTTACATAGATTAACAAATCAAGAATCAGTGGTCGACCAGTATCGACAACAAATAAAAGTTCTTCAACAAAAAAATAACGACTCTAAAAAAGAACACAAGATGGAGATCACGAAGAGTAATAAAACAATATCCCACAATTCTGAAGAAATTTTCAGATTAAGAAATCATAACAAAACACTGATTACAAAAATAAAAATAAATGAAAAATAGTAGCAAGAGAGAACAATCTACGGAAGACATTGAAGGGAAACTGCTAGAAAAGTAAGAAGAAAACCAGTGTCTAAATAATCGTAATCAGGAACTACATAATCAAATCAAGAAGTTAGAAATTGGAAAAAAATCACAAAATGAAAAAATTGAAAATATTCATAGTCATAAAAATCAACTAGAGAACCAAGAAGCTCAAATCTAGGAAAATGCATCCAAAAATTGAATCGAGGAAGTGAAGACAGTCCTCGCCGTAGTCCAAAATAAAGAAGAACAAACAACACCTACACCTTACAAACATCCTAATTATAATCGTCATTTTGACCAACGATAGGGTCAAAATGAATATTCACAAAAAAATTATATGGATATGCGAAAATATCGACATACTAAGCAACAATTGAGATGAATTGTCCTAGAAAAAGATCTCAGAGCTCCGATAAAAATAAATCTGGGATGGGCCACAGCAAATACAATGCGACAATTCTCTCGAGAAATCTTTAATTCATATCAGATAATCTCCTCAAATGTCGCAAATACAAAAGGGAAAGAATTCCGACACGATAGATTAAAATAAATCAGACATTAATGTCAAATACATCTTTGAGGACAAATATTCCCTTAAGGGGAAGGCAATGTAACAGACATAAAATAAATATAATAATTAAATAATTAATAATTAGGATAATTAAGATGAAGGACATGACCTTTCATTCACAGTTCCCAAGCTCTATTTAATAGGCGGGTTATCAACCATTGTAATCATCTTTTATCATCCTTTATCCCATCATTAATATATACTTTCCTTATGGCTTATCGAATATTCCAGGTGTTCTGGTAACATTGAATTGGATTGTGTGAAGTGAATAATAATTCGCTTCAGTACCTAATAGAGATACAAAATCATTATCTTCCGAACTGGAACTGGGGAGGAAGAAGGATCTATGATGATGATCCTCCCATACTGATTCATTCGTACTCATAATTTCTATGAAGTACTCGTCTGACAAAAAATTCTGGGAGAGATAATCCAGAGTAGGAAGAGAGGGTTCTAACACGTGGTGCAAGTGGCAAGGATCTGAAGCCACAATATTAAGATCATCTATATGGGCATTGGAAACAGATTGGATTTCATCATAAACTACTTCATGCGGGCTACCGGAGGATGAATCAACAACTTGTTTACCCTTGGGATCATAGACAAACAAAGAGATCATATTAATGGTCACCGTATTTGTGCTAGAAGGAGCTAACGGGAACACATCCATGAGGGTGGAGTCTTTCAGCATGGCTACCACAATCGAATGGTAAGGAGGAGGGGACTGACCTGGTATAGGGATGTTATTTTCCATAGGGGCGATAACATCCGGCGTGAAGAAATAAGTTTGATCAATTGTCACAATTCTTCCCAAATGCGGAAACTAGAGAGTTCTAAACACCGTCGAAGCGACAATGGTCACAATATAAAACTAGTTTCTTCCTAAGAGGAGATTGTAGTCTAACGAGGCATCCACTACTTCTAGTTGAATGGAAAAAAAATTCCCCCTAGGTAAACTGAAAGTGCTGGCATGAGACCATGGGGTTGGAAACCTCTTCCATCAAAGTATTTTAGGGTCATCAAGGACTTCATAAGCTCGAGAGATCCAATGTCTTTCCAACAGGATAGGGACAAGACTGAGGTTGAAGCGCCTTCATATAGAACAGTTCTAAAGACCTTTTTCCCAACTACTTTGGTTATGATATGAAAAGCAAGTTGGTGAGGTAATCTAGATTTGTAGTTCTCGATGTTGAAATGGATCAAATTTGTATTATTCAGGTCTAGGTCTCCTAAGGCAGTTAACAAGTTTTTGCATTGTGTGGGGTAGCTTTGGAGCACTTCTAAGGTAGAAATTGCACATGGTTCCTAAGCGAGGTATTCAACAACATTATAGAACTGTGCAGCTTAGGTATTAGTGTTAAAAACAACTTTCCTAAGAGTACTCTTGGGAAGACACAAAATCATGTCGAGATTAGGTTTCTCGATTGTTAGGGGACCATTAGACGAGGATTCGGGGGAACCTAATGCTTGTCGTATGACTGACTACGAGTTGTTAAACTAATATTTTATGACGACATCATTCGAAATTCCTCTATAGAACTAGAATTTCCCTGGTTAGACATGTGGTATACCAGTTGTTCTTGAGAAGGAAAAGGATCAGTGAGAACTGCTGGCGTGCGGTTACTTTTTAAAAATTTGTTAATGTCATCACGTCAGGGACACTCCTTCATGAAATGATCACCACCACACAATAGGTAGGGATATTTGGCTTTCCTTTTTCCTTTATTGTCATTCTCTGGGGCCGTGGGTTTGGGATTTTCCTGTTGGTTTCTAGGTTTCTTATTTCTACCTTTTCCCTTTTTCTTATTACCAAATGATTGCATAATTTGAATAGAATTCACCTCGGTGGAAATCGTAGGATTAGAAGGAGCAGTAGTAGAAGGAATAGGTTGTTTGGCATATTTTACCATTGATGGAGGCTGGATTGAACCGATAACCCCATCGACAGAAGTTTCTGTAGGTGGCTTGGCCGGGTCTATGCTAGGATGAGGAGCTTGAGGAATAAGGTCATATAAGGTTCTGGATTGAGACTACACCAAGTCTAGATACTGAGTGTGACTGATAGCCTGCTCTTCAATGACAACACCCCCCATAGCCACATCTCGGGCGATGGGTGGCAACATACACTTCGTAAACCAATCAGCTAAGATTTGGTCCGGGAGAGGAGCTTTAATGAGCCTTCTTCGTCTTCTCCACTCATGGATGTGATCAGATATGTGAGTGGAGGTATTTTGATGCAGAGAAGTCAAAATTTATATACCCTTTTCATAATGAATGGGTAGCTGAAAGTGCATGAGGAAGACAATTGTCATAGAGCTAAAGTCCATAAATGCATGTTGTGGAAGTTCAATGTACCACTTGGCAGTCATACCGGTCAATGTGCGTTGGAAGAGTCTTAAATGAACAGAATCATCCATCAAGCAGTTTGATGAACACCACAAATGGAAGGTCATAACATGGTTTTTTGGATCGTCTCCATGCTTTCCATGGAATTTCAGAATGTTCGATGGTAACTTTACCGGGATTGCAGACCACGAAGGGTTGTACCGAATGGGGTCATTTATCAATTAGGATAAATCAAGTAAATCCAAAGTCGCTAGGAAAGGTAATTGAAAATTGATCTCCACATACTAGTAGTATTGATAAGGCATGTATCCACCAATAGGGACGGATTTTGATTGATACACAGGTTGTTGAAATGCTTGATGAGATGATGAACCTCTAGAATTAGGGCCTCTAGAGCCACCAAGACCACTAGGACTAGTAGGAGGAGGACCCTCGGGACCACTAGGACCCTAGGACAACTAGGAGGAGGGCCACTAGGACCACTAAGAGGAGGACCACCATGGTCTCCAGGACAACTATGGCCTCCAAGACCACTAGGAGGAGGACCACTAGGACCCCCAGGACCACTAGGGCTTCCAGGACCACTAGTGCCTCTAGGATTACCAGGAGGAGGACCACCATAAGGTAGTCCTCTTGCACCTCCAGCAATATGAATAGGTATTCCTCCCATTGCTGGCATGTAAGACCAATTGGGTTGCCCCCAAGGTGTAAATGTATTCCTAGGGTATGGAATTCCAGTATAAGACATTCCTATAGGGGTATGTTAGTAATTCATATTTCCTACAGGAATTTGATTTGATCGATAACCATAACCCCATGAGGGTTGATTAACTGCAGGTTGTGCCACTGAGGGCTGACCTGAACTTGAAGTAGGGTTTACCATATTTGTATTGGTGGGAGGGATGTAAACTATGGGTTGTCCTATAGCAGAGGTTTTCCTATGAATAGTAACAATTCCACTAGTGGGTAATGTAGGTCGTGCCAGGGGTTGTCCCCCGGCATTAGAAGGTACATATGCTACTGGAACTAAAGGTTTCCCCCCAGCCATAGAAAGTGTGGGGTGATTAGAGACAAACCTAGAATTCAAAACTACAGTAGCAGAATTGGAGGTATAGACCTAGATTGAGAGAAGTCTCAACATAAGCTGGATGACCATCAGTAGAAGCTCTAATTTCAGCCACAGGCCAAGGATCTACGTTACAGGGTAATCTATATGATATAGATACATCATGAGGTGTAGGTGCGGCTAAAACTATGTCTAGCCTTTTCATTCTCTCTTGAAAATATCATGCATGGTGAATAGATGCTTGAATTTGTCTATACTATTCTTCATGTGGAGAAGTTTGTTTAGGAGAGGTTCTATTAACCCCAAATGAGGAAATGGATTGAGCCATGGAATTTCTCCAAAATATATCATCCGATCCATACTCGGGTGCATCAGGATTATCGGTAGGACCTTCCATATGCGGATGGAAGGAAGCATCAGCCATAGGAGGTTGTTGAGCCAAGGGATTAATATAAGAAGTGAATTGGTCTCCACTTTCTACAACTCTATTTTATTCCTCATGGGTACTGTTGGGGGAAAACATTAAACAATTTATAACAAATATCCAACGATTTAATTGTCAACCCCGAGAGAGCATAGACTTGTGAGATACAGACAAAATATATGTAGGGGCATAGTGTCACTGAACTTAATCTATAATTGAAATTGAAAATACATGACTAAAATTGAATTAAACTTACAGAATTAGGAAATGACATGAAATAAACTAGTATAAAACAATCAACATTAACTGGTGATCTCACAAAAAACCAATACTATCAATTCATAAGCAAAACATAACAACTCATAAGAAAGAAAGTGTTGAAAATATATATTAAACATGGAATAGTACAGGATTTGCATCAAAGCATAATCTCCATTACAATCATAAATCCATTCTATGACTAACTCTAAACTATTCTCTACTTCCAAACCATTAGAGAGATCTCTAACCAAAATGAGGAGAGAGCTCTCCTATTCATACATGAACTCAAGATAACTGATCATAATTATAGATCCACTATTCTTTCAACTTATCCCTCAAAATCCTCAACAAATCTACCACTCATCTCTTCAAATCCTCAACAAATCTACAACTCATCCCTCAGTATTCTCCAACAAATATTCTCTCCACATCTCCATGATCTTCTCCTTGACATTGGCTCACATCTAGAAGATCAAATTCGAATCTGAGGCTAGGTGGTTACTTATGAGCTTGTTAAAGTATTCAAATACTCTTGTAAGCATCACCAAACTCACTCAACTTTAAAGTATAATGAAAATATGTTATTTTTCTCAATAATTAACCACAAATTCACTCAAAATACTAAAAAATAAATGAGTTGGAAAATAACAAGGTAACCGATACTTATTGATGAAAATGGGGGATATTAATTGTTTTATGGAAGGATAAGATAGGAATAAGGTGACAAATGGTATAGGAAAGATGAATAAAATGTGGTCTTTTTGCGGCTCAACAAACCCCCTAACTTGACTATTTGCATCTCCTCATGCAACTATGCATTGATTTTCTTTTTAACTTTTGGATTTATAGATGGGATTTACGTGATGATGGTATGTAATAGTAAATCATTCCATGATTTTGAAATGCATGAGTAGCAATTTATTTTCCTTATGGTTGGTTCTTGTGTGACAACTATAAGTATAACAAATGTTGGTTCTTGTGTTGACAGCATTCGCTTGTATTTTATTTTTGCTGCAATACATAAGATTTATACATTAGAAATGATTAACCATCAATGTATATTAGAAATCCTTTTTCATAGTATGAATCATGCCAATATATATAACATAGTTTGGGACAAAAATGTTGATTAAGGGTAAATGAGATGATGAATATGTAAAAGGATAATGAATAGTCCCCCCACCCCCCAACTTAAGATGTATTAGGTTTATGAAAATGAGAAAGGAAATGTAGTGAGGGATTTTTTCCAAATTCATTAATTTTCTAGTATTTAAGGAATTACATGGCTAAATAGTAGAAAACAACATACCTCCACTTACCCAAAAAGTTGATGAATTTATGCAATAGGAATGTGGTTGCCACTGTTGAATAATAGAATGTGAAGTGAAGGATCTGAACTACTACTTGGTTGGATGAAGTAGAAGATGAGAGCTGAAAATAGAACTGTGGTACTCTCATGTGGCTAAATTATACTGCTGTAAAACAACTGATTGATTCATGCAAAGTATATAGTCTTTAGCTGCTACAAAACCCGATGGTACAATTCTTATCATGCGAATAAATGTATCGATGTCGAACATGGAAAGAAGTCATTGGATTACTGACCATTGATAAATGTCGTTAACCAATGCGAGGAAATCTCACCATTGATGTCAATGAGTGACAAGGTACCTAAGTACATCGGGCAAAGTGTGAATAAATGAGCTGACGTCGAGCCAGTTGCAAGATCTAATGAGCAAGGAACATTGATGTATTCCCATGATTGTCAGTGAGAGAACTTGCCATTAAATAATGCAAGCCTCAAGGTAATAACAATGAACTGTCGATGGGGAAAGACTTGTTGAAAGGTGGGCCTTAAGGAATCCCACATCAGTCAACACGAGTTGTACATAATGAGTGGTAGGACTATAGATAAAAGATATGAGGGTCAAACATTTTTTATGGCTGGGATAACAAAGTAATGTAGTCATGGAAAGGAAGTAGAATGGTTTTATTCATAAGGAAAAAGATGAACTGGAAATGAGGAAAAATGTGTGCGACTCAGAAAGGTAGACATGCATGAAATCATGATGTATAAGGCAGAAAAAATTGGCTTTGGCATCGATGACGGATAAGCTTGGAAGGAAAAATGGTAAGTAATCATGACATGGCATAATTAGCCTCTGAAAGGCTTCTTTGTGGCAGCAAATGTCATGACATACTCAAGGGAAACTCAACTCCTTCAAGCTTTAACTAGAACATTTTTCTAAAAAGTTTCTGCGATTCTGGAACTTGCCATTCGTTCGTCTTTGAATCGAAAAAGAGGTTAGCATTTTCCTGCAACAAAATTATTAGAGCATTGAAAATATAGGAAAATATGTTCTTAACAAAAATTTAAAGAGAATATATAAAATGCTCTNTTTTATTTTTTTATTTTTTGTAATGTTATTATTGCAGTGTTTTTGTGTGTGTGTGTGTGTGTGTGTGTATATATATTAATTTGATTTTATAAAAAAAAAATTATGTATTTATTTTAATATTATGTCAATGTGTTTTTCTAACATTTTTAATTTTTTTGCAAAAATAAAAATAAAAATTGGATTCATGCATCTTTATATAATGATTGTGCAATATGGAGAGCGGGTCGACCCTTTCAGTGGTTGACCCCTCTGAAAGCAGGCTATCTTAATGATCTCAATAGAGGAATGTGTAAACAAGCGATTTTTTATGGTGAGTTTTATTGCGCCGAGAGGCGCTCTACAGCCCAGTATGGGGGAGATCTTGTAACGTTATGTAACGTTGTAACATTACGTAACGTTGTAATGTTACGTAATGTTACATAGATGTCGGCTATAAAAAACAAAACTTTTAATTATCTTCCAAAATAAATGTCGGCCACAAAAACAATCTAATATGGGTGAGATGTTGTAATGTTCCTACCTAACAAAATAATAAAAAATAAATAAAGAATTAATTATCTGCCATAAAAAAATGTCCGTGAGAAAAACAACACAATATAGGGGAGATGTTGTAATGTTTCTACTTAACAAAACAATAAAAAATAATAAAAATAAAAAATTGAGTTATCCACAAAAAAAATGTTGGTCATGCACATGGTTTTAAAACCATGTGCAAGGCCTCTTAAAAACCCATGGTTTTATTGTACATGGTTTAGGAGGGCCTTACAAATGGTTTTAGATCCATGTACAAGGCCTCCTAAATAGCCCATGGTTTTGTTGTACATGGTTTAGGAGGTAGTTGCAAATGGTTTTAATACCATGTGCAAGGCCTCCTAAACAACCCATGATTTTAGGAGGGCCTTGCACATGGTTTTAAAACTATGTATGGGGAGATGTTTTAATGTTTTTTCCTAACAAAATAAAAAATATTATATGCAACCATAAATAGTATTAAATATTAATAATAAAAATATTATTTGTGGACCTTAAATAAAAAATGTGCCTTTTGGTCTGAATCACATTAAAGTTGATAGTTGAGTGCAATACTTAGGAAGGGGTCTGCACCTCCATAGATTTGATCTTTCTCGGTGCTTGATAGAGCCTGGGATTTGGATCTATGCTGGTTAGTTTCAATGACCATGCATATACCTTCCCCCCAACTAAAGATGTTGTGAGGTCTCACTACGCAAAAAATAAAAATTAAAAAGAAGGTATAGCTGCAACAGCAACGACCTTCAATTTCAAAGATGCATATTAATTTTCTTAATATTTTATGTTTTGCTTAGATTACTTTTTATATTTTAATTTTTATTTTGTATTGTTATAATAATATTTTATTATTATTGTTGAATTATTTTTGTATTTTTATTTACCTAATGTTTTTTTTCATAGATTTTTTATTTTTTTTGTTGTTATAAAAACAAATATTGTTTTTTTTATTTTGATTAGTTTATATATTATATACATTAATTTATGTTTTATTTAATCAAAATAAAAAAAATTTATTTTTTATTTTGATTTTTTTTATATTTTGTTTGCTTATAAAAAGCCATATTTTAAAACAACGAAAACAAAGAAAATATAAAATAAAGTTGATTTTTTGGCGGAGCACCTTTGAAGAGGTTCACCCAAGTTGATCTCGCTTTGGAGATCCTTAATTGCATTGTTTCATGTTTTCAAACTCTCAAAGCCAGCCTTTTGCTTGCTTGTTAGTTCTATGTCTGCCAACTGTTGCTCAAGATTACTAAGCCATGCATCAACTTGCTTTACAAGCTCTTCATGCATCTTTTTCTTCTTCAACATGAGCAATGCCTCTCTTTTTTTCTTCTCTTGAAGAAATTCTCATGCCACTTGCATCTCAATTTCAATTACTTTTTCGAGTTGATGTTGGTACTGTGCAAGCTTTTCTCCGCTAGGTCTTAAGTGATAATATCGCCTTGTCCACCTCTGTAATATTCGACTTCTTTGTAAAAATGTTACCCATTTCTTCAGTTCCAAGCACCATTTCCAAAATCAAGCTAGTGAATGGAGCAAATCATTCACTCAACCTTAACAAATGTTCCCAAATGTCTTCAATTAAGAAGGAGATGGGAGCTAGGGTAATTGTCGTATGATTTCCACAACTAATCAGTGACAATAAGATAAGATTGGGTCGATCACATTATTTAAGTAATCAGCATTGGAGTCCATTAATTTGACTGGAGGTTGTTGCAGCCAAATCGTGAGTTAGTTGTAACAGGCACCAATTCACTAGTGTAATTAGTGGCAGGATATCGACATTCCTTTAGTCCATTAATTGGATTAAATGCCTTAATGAATTCAACTAAATATTGTAATGGGCGGTTTGTTTTCTGCGATTATTTGGGGATAGAAATTTCCTGAGATAGGCATAACGAATGGAAAGAAACCTTACGAAACCTTACGTGAGAATAATCCAGAAAGAATCACGCGTGGAATGTGGTTGTAACCACCAGCAATAATCATAGCTAAATCAGCGAAAAGAGATATTGATGAGTGTGATGTGCATGAATTCCATATTAGGGGAGGATAGTCAAGAGCTGATTTAGGAAAAGTTTTAAACATGGTTTCAAGGACACCAAAGGAGCGACCTTTTGAAAATACACAAGATTTTATTTTATTCTGAACGAAAGGATGAAAGTTAGTGATAAAATTGTTTCTATTATGCATGAAGGGCTCTTTGCATTTGCATTTACAGGTTTCACATGATAGGCTATTTGCAGGTTTCTTCCATATGATAGACGAGGGATCTTCCATCCTCTACGAGACTCAGAACGTTGGACGAGTTTTGCAGTGGCTGTTTCCCATTGGCCACCCAAGCGATTGTCTGCTGAGAGACAGTATCATACTAAATACCAACATACCATTTCTCAACATTGTTGTTGCTAAGATTTGAAAATTCCCAATATGAAGACATTGCTCTTAGAAATTATGGTCTCGTTACCAGCGAGAGAACCGCTTAGCACTGATGTCGGAAGTTGGATCTACCCCATTGCTGGGCTTTATCTGAATCAGCGGCACAAGGAGAAGGACAAACCAACCCACAATCTGGGAGTGTTAATTTCTCATGATATTTCTAGTCCCGCTTTTCAGATCAATGATCTGCGTAGCTACCACACCATTCTGTAAAGCACCTCATAACGTGTTTGGTTACCAACAACAACACTAAATGATTTTGGTTACCAACAACAACAACAACAATAATGTTTGTCTTTGGGTATTCTTTTCACTGAGCAAAGTTTTCTTCCCTTTTTGAAAGTACTGTGAAGATCTTAAATTCGAAGTTCGATATCATTTCCATGTTTAATTCTCAGTTACATATTTTCATTTCGATTTTGGATTTTCTCTTTCATGAGCTAAAAAGTCTTAATTATC
This sequence comes from Pseudotsuga menziesii, assembly GCA_001517045.1. Classification (NCBI taxonomy): domain Eukaryota; kingdom Viridiplantae; phylum Streptophyta; class Pinopsida; order Pinales; family Pinaceae; genus Pseudotsuga; species Pseudotsuga menziesii. The sequence continues at coordinate 93,866 of LPNX011190526.1, read as the reverse complement.
GACGATTAAATGAGTTGTTGGATCCAATTGGTGCTCTAATCATTCATTTTAAAACATTCAAACCCTTTCTTTTGGATAACCATAGTCTTTCACAAAGATCAAAATTATTAATCGATGAAGGAACAATTGCACCATTTGTTTCGAATGAGATACTGATTAATCCATGGATTATTGACTTATTCGATCATGAAAAGAATCGCATGGAATTGTTCGATAAAACTGATTTTTCGACGATATCCAACAATCAAGGAAATTGGTTGAATCCCGTGAAACTATCTGATCAGAGCTCATTGAGAGCTTCTTTTCACGGAGCAAATACACTCCAATTTTTTGATTATTTGCATCATCCTCGGTCAAATTATAGGAAGAGATTACCTTCTGATATGGAAATAATTCATATAAAAAATAAGAATCTTACATATGGAAAATTATTCAATATTTTTCCCATCCAAAACAATATCTCTTCTTTGCCTATTGGTGAAATAGGACCCGTTCACTCGGAGAAAGAGACTATTTTATTCATCAAGTCACAAGTATCTAACATATTATTATCTAAATATTTGAAATGAAAACGAAGTGGGGACCAAATGTTTATATTAATTTATGAATTGTACATATCCTTCAATTTACTAACTCATTTGAATCCATTTTTTCATGACAAGAGATATATTTCCTCGATCGAAGAGATTTATACAACCCCTTTAACAAAAAAACAAATAGTAAATTTGGAAAAAACTTTTTGCTATCCTTTTTTCAATAGATCCGATTCATAAGAAAACAACCTCGATCAGTATCTTAAAAAGAGTTTCAGTTCAAACATGGATCTTATTCAAACTCAATCTTATCAAGATGATTTACTATCCGAAATATTTCCCAAAAAGAACCAGGAAATATTTCAAGATTGGTTTTTGAGTGAAAGTTTCAAAAACATAATTGGAAAGAAAGGCATATACAATTCATCTAAAAAGGAACAGAATATTCTACCATCACCGTGTTTTAATGAACATGTTAAGAAACATGAGATGTATAGGATCTATCGAATAGATAGTATTTTTTCAAAATGGGATTTGTTAAAAAAATATATGCCATGGTTTTTTACTTCTGCATGGTGTAAATATATTGAAAATATTCTTTTAGATACTCTTCCGGAGATATTACTACATGGCAGTAATAAATTTGTATCGATTTTGAAAGATATTAAGCATAATATTATTCTTCAATTGAATATCTTGTGGGAACCTATACAATGGAAATTGAGAACAAGTCTTTTCAAATTCAATTGGATATTCACAATGCATATTCTGAATAAGTTTTTGTTTCTAAAGAATCCTTTGAATAAGTTTTTATCTTCCTGCAAGGATTGTTTCATAGAAGAAACTAGTGATCGAGAAAAGTCATCAGTTCCATTCATATGGGCACATGTGAGATTACTAAATGCTCGAGGCTATGAATATTGGATTCTTATCCCTTTATTCGTCTTTGGGTATTCTGTTCGTCTATTATGGATTTTGCCTATAAATTTTGTTGAAGCTAATAAAATTTTAATCCATTTGAAGTCGAACAATTCTAATTATGTTTAGCATTTTGGAGGAGAAGCCATAGTTTAATATTGTATCATGCGTCGTTTGTTTTATTTTAGTTTTTTTTTTATATATATTTTTTAGTTTTTATTTTTATTCCTATATAGATATATTAACATTTGTTTTGTTTATGTTTGGATTTCTTTTTTAAGCACCTAAACCTTCTCAAGGATCCATAGTGGTTTTTAATAGGGACTTCCTTCAATGGATTAGACTATAGTGAAGGATCTCGATATTATACTAATTGTTGGAATATTGGACAATACCGGGGGGGGGTAAATCAGTATTGATTAATCTTAACAATTTAAAACCACTTTTAACTTATTCATTAAAAAATCACATCAACAAGATACACAATACCCAACATTTATCATGGAATCCCAATTTCGAAAACCACAAACACTTTCTATAACTAAAGAATTATATTTACAATTGTTTTTGCATGCTACAACTTGTTGGAGACACTAATACCCAATTTTTTTAGCTACAACACATGCCTGCTCCAACAAACAAGGATGCTACAACACCCTGTTTTCTAGCCACTACTAGAAGGAGGCTACAACACCCTTGCAGGATTACGGCCTGCCATAGCACCACCCTACCACCCTAATTTTGATCTTTTTCTTCAAATTATTCTTCACTTTATTGGTCTTTGTTGTTTCTCGTTGTTACATTGATCTAGATTGTTGTGAAATCTTTCTTCCACTTTAAACTCTTGTTTAAATACTTCCTTCATCGTTTCTTTGAACCATTGTTTCTTTTCATCATTTTGTCCCTTCATGAAAGCCTTTTCACCAATGCATCTCTTCATTATAGGAACGTGTATTTTCATGAACTCGTGCAAAACAACCTGAAACCCTGTTTTGGAAGACCTATAACTTTGTCTTCAAGCACTGTTTAGGAGAAAATAGACTATATTCAAATGCACACATCAACAAGATACATCGTGATGGTCTCAAATTACTTTTATTAGTTTCCTACAAAATATGGTGGGAATTTTAATAAGGAAACTTAAACCGTTTTTTCAATAGTTAGTCAATTTATATCAAATTTCCCAAAACAATCTGAAACCTCATTTTAGAAGACTTGTAACTTTTTCTTCAAGCATGTTTTAGGGTAATTGAGACCATAGTTAGTTGCACACATCAATAATCTAAAACCTGATGCAATAATAGAATTTTTATCAGTATCCTACAAAATATGGCAGCCATTTTATTGAGGCCACTTAGTTAGATTTAGCAGAACTGAAATAGTGCAAATCATGTCAAAAGGCACTTTTGGAAGACTAAGAACTTCACCTACAGATATTGTATGGACAAACTAGTCATATGGTTTGATGTACAATACAAAAATACAGATGTATACATCATCATAATCATTTAATTCATCAAATATAGAATATTGCATGTATTTTACAGAGGCCTCTTAGGCAAATTTAGAAGAATTTATACTAAGTCAAATTTTTAGAGTTTGAGCAAGAGTTTCAACAAGTTGCCATACTTTAACAAAATGGTGTCAAATTGTAAAAATGACTTCATGAGAGGACTAGAACACCATCATATCACTTTGCAACCTCATCACACATTCCACATGCCATATCATCACTTTCTTTGTTATTCCTTTGTCATTAATGAACTCTGGTTTTCCTATACTTGGTTAATTTTTAGAGTTTCAGCAAGTTTCCATATTTTTACATAATGGTGTCAAATTGTAAAAATGATTCATTAGAGCACTAGAACATCATCATATGACTTTTCAACCTCATCACATATGTCATGTCATTTCCTTTGTCATTAATGAACTCTTTTAACATCAATGGTGTTGGAATATAATCCGTCGGGATTATATTTTGTAAATAAATAAAGGAAAATGAATAGTTATGTAGGAAGCTGAAAAGGCTGGGTGGAAGATGAAACTAAACTAGAATTTGTAAATGTATAAATAAATGCTTTGGCTATGAAATAAATGAATTGGGAGTTATTATCCAACAGTGGTATCAGAGCTTCCTACCATAACTCCTGCGTGATGCGTTTCAGTCCTGCTGCACACCTACCTGCCTGTTGCCAGTCTGCTCATTCATCTTCTCTTTCCTCAGTCTGTAGATTGCATGCATTGGTGCATGCGCTGGCTTCTCTAACCTCCATGAATGATGCGATTTCCATCTCCCGTAACTCTGCGTTCTTTGTGACTGTCAAAACCCTAATCCATTGAACCTTGGTACAATCGGAGTTGCGTTGAGTGTGTGAGACCATCTATCTATTCTCTACCTTTGATCATTCCTTTGATTCTTGTTCTCTGCCGTTGTGTGGAGACCATTCTTGGTACACAATCATGTTCTGAATATTGTTTTTGTGATTGTGCTCTATCAAATATTGTGAGATAGCTAAGGAAGCGCTGGGTCATGCTGTAGCGGCAGACTCGAATAGAGGCCAAGATTCCCTCAGTCCTGAAGTACTCAGCAAGCTTGCTATGTGTAACCTCTGAGTCTAGATTCCCCACATAAAGAGAATGCAGCCTAATTCGCAATCAATAGAATGTGGTCTATTTGTTTGGTCACCACAATAAGTAATTACCCTAATGTGTACACCCAATAACGTGAAGTATCCTGCACCATATTACTTTCAAAGTGTTCCTTCATCACTGTTACTGATGCCAACAAATTCAACAAACTAGATTCAAGATTGTGAGGATTGTCTGTCACGGATACCGTCAGCATATCTCTCAGCCGGATCATTCTCAACATCATCTCTACGAGGAACCTATGCGAGGCCACGATGATGTAATCTGAAGATTCACAATGTTTCTCAAGTGCATGGAGGTAAAATCTTCATGTTCTATTTACTTGCAACCATTTGGGAATGTAAAAACCCTAATTTATGCCCTATCTTGTGCGTGGAGCTATGTGGAGCTGCCTGCATGGAGCTGCCTGCATCTTGAGTATTAATTGTGACCATATGAGATATTGTATGAGCCTGAGATTGTTGAGTATGAGTTATGCTGCGTATTGAAGAGGCCTGTGATTGTAGTATATATGCGCTGGTTGAGTATATATGTTGCGTGGAGTCTGTAATTTTCACTCATGTTGTTGATGTATATGATATATTGAAGACTCTTGCTATATATTGTGACTGATATATATTGAATACTCTTGCTATATTGTGACTGATATATATCATACATTCAAGAATCTTGTGGAAGATATATCTTGTTTTGTCAGTGTTGGAAACTCACTGCCGCGGCTTGTCCTCCACCTGTGATTGTTCACCTACCTACGACATAGACATTCACTCCAAGCCTGATAGATGTGATGAGTTTCCTCGTTTTATGATGGTTGAAAGATCGTGAAGATTGCTTTGGTGTATAGTGGAGACCATTGTAATGACTGCTCTTGTATTATGTGCATGTGGATACATAGACATGAATAAAAAGAAGGAATAAAGTGTGGTGTTCTCTTTCATTGGACCTAAGAAAACCCTTATTCTTTTTGTTGCTGTGTCCACTCAAAGTGTAGTAAGCATGGAGTGACTGCGATCTCCCTTGCAAGAACTGCATACTGCTGGAACATTAAACAAAACTGGAGGGTGAACCAGAGAGATGAGAAGACTGCTACGACCTCCAAGGTGACTGCTATTTAAGTTTGAAGTGCTGCATAGTTGTGTATGGTCATTATGAAGTCTATGCACTTACCGTATAAACTGTAATGTTGCAAAATTGGTTTAGTTTGATGTAAATACTATGGTAGTGACATATACTTGCATAGTAAAGAGAGCTCATTGAAGACATTGTTTCTAGTTAGTGAAGCTGTAATTCTACATAGACTGTATTGTAAAAAGTAGCAGAGACTTAGACCTGCTTCTTTCATATAGCTGAGATCGTTGAATAGTGCTTTTCAAAACCTTATATTTTGTGACAGTTCACAAACAATGGTATTTCCTTTGGCGTATTGCTGAGCAGTGCTTCTAGTGCTAAAAAATTTCTTATGAACTTATTGACAGCATATTAAGATTGTAAATCACCTTGGTAGAGGCTATAGACCTGCAAGGTTTTTGTTTTTCTATTATCTCATTCTCTTTGTCATATTAAGTTCATTATTGTAAATTACACTAGCTGTTGCAAAACATGCAATCTATAGCATCTCGAGAATCACTTTGCTTTGCTCAAAAAGCAAAGAACCACACCAAAGACCAATCCAATGATCATCCCAAAGGAGAAAGCAGCAAGAGAGGCAGAAACAACTCCAGCAAAAGATCAGATTTGCAGTGCAAGCGTTGTGGAAAGACTAGACACACATCAGATCAGTGTTGGGCTTCATGGGACTCCATCAAAGACATACATAACCAGAAGAAAGATGACAATAAAAACCAAGATGCTAGTAAATCTTCTGATTCTGCTCATTGTATTGTTGCACATTGTAATCTTGGAATTAATGAAATGACTTCACTTTCATCTTAAAAATATTGTTGGCTGCTTGATACTGGTGCAACATCACACATGACTTTTAGAAAAGACTATTTTGAAGAACCTAATGAAACAATAAATGGCATAGTTTACTTTGCAGACAAGTCTAGTCTTAAACCAAAGGGAATGGGAACCATTCGGCTGAAGATGCTTGGATTCCCTGATTTCTTGTTGAAGAATGTTCTTTATCTTCCATAGTTGTAGAGAATCCTGCTGTCCTTGGTGGAGATTCGACAGCGAGGCCATTCCATCCACATGTTTGATGGAATCATAGAAATAAGAAAGTCCTCTGACAACCAAGTCATCATGACTGGATACGAATATAGGAAGCTGCTGAAGCCAAAGGGTTCATCTCCAAGAGTTCAGAACTATGCCTACCTCTCTCAGCATGGAGAAGGTAATTTGTCATCAAGTTTATTGTGGCATGCAAGATTTGGTCATTTGAATTATAACAGTCTTCGTTTGTTGAGAAAGAATGGTGTATTTGGCTTTCCCATCATTCCCAAAGAAAAGAGGAAATGTGATGCATGTATATTAGGGAAACACAGTAAGCTGCCATTCCATGAATCTAATTTCAGAGCAAGTAGGAAATTAGAATTAGTGCATTCTGATTTATGTGGCCCAATGCCAACTCCTTCTGCTAATGGGAATAAGTATTTTATGACCTTTGTTGATGACTACTCAAGAATGTGCTGGATTTACTGTTTAAAGACAAAATCAGAAGCATTTCAAACATTCAAAGACTTTCATGCATTGATAGAAAAACAAGCACAATAAAAAATTGGTACACTTTATACTGATAATGGGAAAGAATACACTTCAAATTATTTTGAAGATTATCTTCGCCAACATGGAATTGCACATCAGACTATTGTTCCCTACAATCCTCAACAAAATGGTGCAGCAGAAAGAATGAACAGAACCATAATGAATATGGTTCGCTCAATGATGCTTTTTGAGAATGTAAAACTAATGTTTTGGGGTGATGCAGTGAAATGTGTAGCCTATTTGAGAAACATAAGTCCCTCAAATGCTCTTGATAACAAGACTCCACATGAAATGTGGTTTGGCCATCTCCCTTCAGTCAGGCATCTCAGAGTTTTTGGTTCCTGCTCTTATGCCTTGATTCCAAAGGAGAAAAGAAACAAGCTTGGTGGTCGAAGCAGAAAATGCATTTTCCTGGGGTACAAATAATACTCCAAGGCATACCATCTGTATGATGAGGTAAACAAGAAGTTTGTTATTTCCAAAGATGTCATTTTTCTTGAAACTAATAAAAATGACCAGTCCATTGAGAGATAGCTTGATCATTTGGAAAAATATCCTCATCCAAAGAAATATTCTGAAAATGAATGTGAAATTCCAAACATTCAAGGGGGGATTCCTATTCTGGATCAACCTTTGGAATTTCCATATGAATCACCAACTCCCCCGCATGAAGAAGTTCCTGCTACTTCACCTGAACAAGAGGTTCAACTGGATGATGTGATTGAGAGAATTGGAAGACTCTCAATCAATGATGAAGCACCAACAGCTAATCAACCAGGACCATCACGGAAGATTCCTAAATGGGCCACAAAGACACTTGAAAGTTTCCATCCGGATGATGTTGGAAAGACAAGAACAAGAAGTTCAATTGGAGTAGAAGCAGATAATTCAGAAAGACATGAAGATGGAGTAGAAGCAGATAATTTATCTACTAACTTTGAACAGGAACGAGAAGTTCAAAAAGACATGAAGATGGAGTAGAAGAAGATAATTCAGGTGATGACATGGATGTATCATTTGATTGTGAATTTAATTTATCTACTAACTTTGAACCAACTTCCTTTGAAGAATCTTCTACTCTAGTTGAGTGGAAAGAAGCTATGTAGAATGAGTATGATGCACTCATGAAGAATGGAACTTGGAAGCTGGTTGACCCTCCAGTTGGAACCAAACCAATTGGCTGCAAGTGGGTGTACAAGAACAAATACAGATCAGATGGCTCACTTGACAAGCACAAAGCGAGGCTTGTAGAAAAAGGCTATGCACAGAAGGAAGGAATTGACTATGAAGAAACATTCTCTCCTATAGAAAAATTGGCTACCATCCATACCTTACTCTCTTTAGCTGCTCAGAAAAGGTGGAAAGTTCATCAGATCGATGTGAAGACTGCTTTTTTGAATGGAGACTTGAAAGAGAATGTCTTCATGTCTTAGCCAGAAGGCTTTGTTGTGAAAGGAAAAGAACAAAAGGTATGCAAGCTTGTCAAATCCTTGTATGGCCTAAAACAAGTGCCTCACACATGGTATGAAAAATTAACCGAGCATCTTTTGAAGTTAAATTTTGAACATCTTGATCTTGATGATGCAACACTATTTATAAAGAAAGTTGGAAGATCTGTTGTGTATCTTGTGGTGTACGTAGATGATCTTTTGATGACAGGAAACAATGAGAGCTATATAGCATCCATAAAGAAATATTTGAAAAAGGTCTTTGAAATGACAGATATGGGACATCTCCACTATTACTTAGGAATTGAAGTCACTCAACATCCTAAGTACATATTCCTATCTCAGAAAAAATATGTTGGAGAACTATTAAGCAAATTTTGCATGACAGAATGCAACCCTATCTCTACTCCAATGGAACAGAAAATGAAGCTCACAACAAGTGAAGGAAAAGAATTTGAGGATGCGACCAAGTATCGACAACTTATAGGAAGTCTTATCTACCTTACAACATCTAGACTAGATATTTCTTATGTTGTTGGCATACTTTCAAGGTTCATGCATAAATCTTGTGAAGGACACTGGTCAGCTACAAAAAGAGTTCTAAGATACTTGAAGGGGACTCAAGACATTGGACTCAAGTACTCTAAAGTGGATGACTTCAAACTTATTGGGTACTCAGACTCATATTTTGATGGTGATAAGGAGACATGAGTATCAACTTCTAGATACACTATGAGTCTTGGATCAGTAGCTGTCTCATGGGGATCATGCAAACAGTCAGTTCCGGTAGATTCAACAACAGAAGCAGAATATGTGGCTACAGCTGAAGCAACAAAAGAAATAGTATGGCTCAGGAAGATACTTGAAGATTTGCAATAAAAACAAGAGAACTCCACTCCATTATTGATCGACAATACTTCTGCAATCAAGCTGGCTAAGAATCCTAGATTCCATGATCGAACCAAACACATCAACACAAAGTATCATTTGATTCAACATCATGTAGAGGCCAAGACAGTCCATCTTCGACATTGTTCCACGGATGATCAAGTTTCAGACATCTTCACCAAAGCGCTTGGACGAGAAAAGTTTGAAAGATTCAGAAACATGCTCGGACTTACTAAGACCCCTTCGAATTAAGGGGGGGATTGTTGGAATATAATCTGTCGGGATTATATTTTGTAAATAAATAAAGGAAAATGAATAGTTATGTAGGAAGCTGAAAAGGCTCGGCGGAAGATGAAACTGAACCAGCATTTGTAAATGTATAAATAAATGCTTTGGCTATGAAATAAAAGAATCGGGAGTTATTATCCAACAAATGGAAACCACCCTCAACATCCACCCTCATGTATTTAGTCCTCCCCTTCATATGCAATCATATTGGCATGATTGGGACTTTAAAACGAGAGTAATGGTGACCCCGAGAAAAGGTGGGATATCTAAGTTGTTTTGATTTATGCAATGTCATGATTTTAGTAGGAACTTGAAACTTTCCATTACTTCTATGGTACTACGGTTTGTTGGGAGGGAGATAATGGAGTATTTTGGCATGGTGGGGAGCATTCTATGTCATTGGGGAATTTATAGTAAGAGTTTCCTTCTTTGTTGAATTGCTCTTCCTCTGGATAATGAATTTATTACTCCCTAACGTGGGTATATTCGAAAGAACCAAGCAATTTCTTACATGCACTACTCAATAGTGTTATCATCTCCATTTGAGGTTGTGGTTAGTCTCTTTCTAGTCTTTTAAGCGGTTTTTGATATCTATTCTGTAGTGGCCTATGACTTTGGTTTTAATGGAAACCAAGGTGATGGATTTAGCGATACTAAGCGAATATTGAAGCACCTTTCAAGAGAGCTAGAGGGGAAGCATCCAAAAATGAAATATCTTAATATGCATATGGAGAAACATGTAGAAAAGTAGTAATATCTAGAGTAATGTCTTGATAAATAAGGTATTTGAATTGACAAGATGACCAATGACCTTTGTCAGATGGAATAACTCCCGAATTCATATTATTTCTCCATAGAATGCCTTTATTTATACATCTACGATGACTCTTGGGATCACACATCCGAGAGTCTCTTCATATTCCTAATATTTAAAATAATGTATAATCCCGGCGGATTATATTCCAACAATCCCCCCCTTAATCTGAAGGGGTGTTAGTAAGTCCGAGCATGTTTCTGAATCTTTCAAACTTTTCTCATCCAAGCGCTTTGGTGAAGATGTCTGCAACTTGATCATTTGTGGAACAATGTCAAAGATGGATTGTATTGGCCTCTACATGATGTCGAATCAAATGATACTTTGTGTTGATGTGTTTGGTTCGATCATGGAATCTGGGATTCTTAGCCAGCTTGATTGCAGAAGTATTGTCGATCAATAATGGAGTGGAGTTCTCTTGTTTTTCTTGCAAATCTTCAAGTATCTTCCTGAGCCATACTATTTCTTTCATTGCTTCAGCTGCAGCCACATATTTTGCTTATGTTGTTGAATCTGCCGGAACTGACTACTTGCGTGATCTCTATGTGACAGCTGCTGATCCAAGACTCATAGTGTATCCAGAAGTTGATACTCCTGTCTCCTTATCGCCATCAAAATCTGAGTCTGAGTACCCAATAATTTTGAAGTCATCCACCTTAGAGTACTTGATTCCAACATCTTGAGTCCCCTTCAAGTATCTTAGAACTCTTTTTGCAGCTGACCAGTGTCCTTCACAAGTTTTATGCATGAACCTTGAAAGTATGCCAACAACATAAGAAATATCTGGTCTAGTTGTTGTAAGGTAGATAAGTCTTCCTACAAGTTGTCGATACTTGGTCGCATCCTCAAATTATTTTCCTTCGCTTGATGTGAGCTTCATTTTATGTTCCATTGGAGTAGAGATAGGGTTGCATTCTGTCATGCAAAATTTGTCTAGTAGTTCTCCAACATATTTTTTCTGAGATAGGAATATGTACTTAGGATGTTGAGTGACTTCAATTCCTAAGTAATAGTGGAGATGTCCCATATCTGTCATTTCAAAGATCTTTCTCAAATATTTATTTATGGATGCTATATACCTCTCATTGTTCCCTGTCATCAAAATATCATTTACGTACACCACAACATACACAACAGATCTTCCAACTTTCTTTATAAATAATGTTGCATCATCAAGATCAAATTGTTCAAAATTTAACCTCAAAATATGCTCAGTTAATTTTTCATACCATGCGCGAGGGACTTGTTTCAGGACATACAAGGATTTGACAAGATTGCATACCTTTTTTTCTTTTCCTTTCACAACAAAGCCTTCTGGCTGAGACATGAAGACATTCTCTTTCAAGTCTCCATTCAAGAAAGCAGTCTTCACATCCATCTGATGAACTTTCCACCCATTCTAAGCAGCTAAAGAGAGTAAGGTACGGATGGTAGCCCGTTTTACTGTAGGAGAAAATGTTTCTTCATAGTCAATTCCTTCCTTCTGTGCATAGCCTTTTGCTACAAGCCTCGCTTTGTGCTTCTCAAGTGAGCCATCTGATCTGTATTTGTTCTTGTACACCCACTTACAGCCAATTGGAGGGTCAACCAGCTTCCAAGTTACATTCTTCATGAGTGCATCATACTCATTCTGCATAGCTTCTTTCCACTCAACTCGAGTAGAAGCTTCTTCAAAGGAAGTTGGTTCAAAGTTAGCAGATAAATTAAATTCACAATCAAATGATACATCCATGTCATCACCTGAATTATCTGCTTCTCCTCCATCTTCATGTCTTTTTGAACTTCTCATTCCCGTCTTTCCAACTTCATCCAGATGGACACTTTCAAGTGTCTTTGTGGCCCATTTAGGAATCTTCCATGATGGTCCTGGTTGATCAGCTGGTGGTGCTTCATTTCCTTCAAGGTTGAGTCTTCCAAGTCTCTCAATCACATCATCCAGTTGACTCTCTTGTTTAGGTGAAGTAGCAAGAAATTATTGATGCAGGGGAGTTGGTGCTTCATATGGAAATTCCAAAGGTTGATCCAAAATAGGAATCTCCCCTTCAAGGTTTGGAATTTCATATTCATTTTCAGAATATTTTTTTGGATGAGGATATTTTTCCAAATGATCAAGTTGTCTCTTAATGGACTGGTCATTTTTATTAGTCTCAAGAAAAGTGACATCTCTAGAAATAAAAAACTTCTTGTTTACCTCATCATACAGACAGTATGCCTTGGAGTTTTCTTCGTGCCCCAAGAAAATGCATTTTCTGCTTCGAGCAGTAAGCTTGTTTCTTTGCTCCTTTGGAATCAAGGCATAACAGGTAGAACAAAAAACTCTAAGATGCGTGACTGAAGGGAGATGGCCAAACCACATTTCATGTGGATTCTTGTTATTAAGAGAATTTGAGGGACTTTTGTTTCTCAAATAGGCTGCACATTTCACTGCGTCACCCCAAAACATTAGTTTTACATTCTTAAAAAACATCATTGAGCGTACCATATTCATTATGGTTCTGTTCATTCTTTCTGCTACACTGTTTTGTTCAGGATTGTAGGGAACTGTAGTCTGATGTGCAATTCCATGTTGGTGAAGATAATCTTCAAGAGCATTTGAAGTGTATTCTTTCCCATTGTCAGTACGAAGTGTACCAATTTTAGATTGTGCTTGTTTTTCTATCAATGCATGAAAGTCCTTGAATGTTTGAAATGCTTCTGATTTTGTCTTTAATGAGTAAATCCAACACATTCTTGAGTAGTCATCAACAATGGTCATAAAATACTTATTCCCATTGGCAGAAGGAGTTGGCATTGGGCCACATAAATTAGAATGCACTAATTCTAATTTCCTACTTGCTCTCGAATTAGATTCATGGAATGGAAGCTTATTGTGTTTCCCTAATATACATGCATCACATTTTCTCTTCTCTTTGGGAATGGTGGGAAAACCAAATACACCATTCTTTCTCAACAAACGAATACTGTTATAATTCAGATGACCAAATCTTGCATGCCACAATAAACTTGATGACAAATTACCTTCTCCATGCTGAGAGAGGTAGGCATAGTTCTGAACCTTTGCAAATGAACCCTTTAGCTTCAGCAGCTTCCCATCTTCGTATCGAGTCACGATGACTTGGTTGTCAGAGGAATTTCTTATTTCTACGATTCCATCAAACATGTGGATGGAATGGCCTTGCTGTCGAATCTGCACCAAGGATAGCACGCTTCTCTGCAAATATGGAAGATAAAGAACATTCTTCAACAAGAAATCAGGGAATCGAGTCATCTTCAGCCGAATGGTGCCCATTTCCTTTGGTTTAAGACTTGACTTATCTGCAAAGTAAACTATGCCATTTATTGTTTCATTGAGTTCTTCAAAATAGTCTTTTCTAAAAGTCATGTGTGATGTTGCACCAGTATCAAGTAGCCAACAATCTGTGTAAGATGAAAGTGAAGTCATTTCATTAATACCAAGATTACAATGTGCAACAATACAATGAGAAGAATTTGAATATTTAATAGCATCTTGGTTCTTATTTTCATCTTTCTTCTAGTTATGTATGTCTTTGATGCAGTCCCATGAAGCCCAACACTGATCTGCTATGTGTCCAATCTTTCCACAATGCTTGCACTTCAAATCTGATCTTTTGCTAGAGTTGTTTCTGCCTCCTCTACCTTTGAAGTTTCTTCTTCCTATGCCTCTCATGCTGCTTTCTCCTTTGGGATGATCTTTGGATTGGTCTTTTGTGTGGTTCTTTACTTTTTGAGCAAATAAAAGTGATTCTCCAGAATGCTCGAATCAAAGGGTTCTGTGATTGAATCTTGCAACTAAAACAATAGGAGAAAAAGAAGAAAGAGTAAAGGTGCAGGTCTAAGTCTCTGCCACCTTCCTCAAGCTTTACAACAATGCCAATGTCTCTGCTATTGTCATACAAACTTAATCCTCCCAAGCCTAAAATACCAACTTTAAATATGCTTTCAATGGATTTCAAACTAGTAGAAAACAATCTCTCACCAACGCAAAGGAACGGGTTGCAAGTCAAAGAAAAGCAGGCTTTCTTCAAGAGATTAGATTGCAGCCTTCTTTTCAATGCAGTCTTCACAGTCTACAGAAACACACTTCAACGTAGTGTATACTCTTCAAAATATAGATGTACACCAACAATATTCTCTGGCAATGTAGTCAGAGTTTCACTTTGCAGCAGTTCGCAAGGAAGAGAATCGCTTCAGAAAAGAGAAGTGCAACATGCACTTCTTCAAATCGAAAAGAAGAAAACGCAACGCTTCTAGTAGTTTCACATTCTCCAAGTAGTCTTCGACAAAACAATGATCTCATATCCAAATGAAACAGATCTAGGTCTTGATGTATTCAAGACACATCTCCACATAGATGAATACAATCGTGATCTTGTTCACTCACATTCAGGCTTAGTCTTTACACGTTCCACCAACAGTATTTTGGTGGAGGAGAGCATCGGTTCTTAACTAAAATCTTCAAGTAGTTGTGAGTAGCTTCATGATAACACAAGGAATTCGCAGCAATCTTCATCGAGTTTGAGGAAAGGCGTGAATGTTCATCGTAACAATATTCAATCACCGATCTTCCATAGACTCATAACAACCAAATAGAAAAATATCTTCAATATTTATCAAAGAGTTTGTATTTTCTCCAAAATTTGTAGCCGCAAGTTGCAGCTCTCAAGGAATACTTCACAACAGTCTTCAATTCTCAAAATACAGCACTACGAGTTCTCAATACAAGAGATTATTCAAACAAAGAAGCCGCTTCTCTCATACAATATTATGGCTACCGAAAATAGCTTCACTCATGTATATACTCCTTTCAGCTTTCCCACAGAACTTATGCAATCGTAACCATTAAGTGTTATAGTAATGATTAGAATACTAGAAACTGAAGATTGCAATGGTGTGTAGAATATCTCAGCAGGTAGTGGAATGGAAGCACGATGGGGCTATGAGAAATATGAGTTGCAGCAGAGTGGTAACTCTCAAATGAGAAAATGAAGCGTTGATGCAAAATTAAGGTTAGGTATATAGCAGACTAATTCAAACGTTCTAGCAATGAACAATCAACGTGTAAAAAATTGAGGAAATAATTAATAACATATTTCCCAACAGACTATTTCATCCTAAGACAATCATTCCTTAACACAGGCCTGGACTTGTCATGCACACAATGAATGCACTCGTAGGAGATATGCACGGAATTATTGGCACCCACGCTGTAGGAAAATGCATGCAAATACAAACTAATGAGGCAGGAAGCCTGAAATAAATAAGTAGAAGGAAGGATGAAGGTTTGGCACCGAGACTGCGAGGAATGACAATCATACAAGCAAGAGTTATGGTAGGCACCCGCTCTGATACCACTGTCAGGTGGAATAACTCCCGAATTCATATTATTTCTCCATAGAATGCCTTTATTTATACATCTACAATGGCTCTTGGGATCACACATCCGAGAGTCTCTTCATATTCCTAATATTTACAATAACGTATAATCCCGAAGGATTATATTCCAACAATCTTGATATGCACTATAATATACATATGAGTTTAAACATACCATGTGGTTTAGAATCCAAACACCAATACTTCCAACAAATTCTAGTGTTGATTTTGTTAAGCACCAAGAAAGATATCCGTGTTGTCTTTATACCTTCGAGATATGCCCAACATCGTCCCAATATTTATTGGTAGATAAAAGGTCACTTTCACTTGAAATATATAAATTGCATTTCAGCTTAAAAATTTACACAAAATTTAGCATAGTCACTTTCACTCGAAATATTTTTGCTAAAAGTAACAATGCCTAAGGTACTTTAACAATAGCTTTGATACTTTTCTTACAGTTGTAGGTTGATTGCATCATAGATTTAATACTTACACTTAGGGATTTTCTCAATGGTTGCACCATTAAATTAGTATGAACATAACGGTCATACGAGACCAATTAGCTGCTAAATTAATGTATGAAACCCCTTGGTTTGCACTAAAGGGCTAGCTTGAATACACCAAAATGGAAGCAAATTAATATATGAGACCCTCTTGATTGTGGGACAAGGCATCCATCCACTTAGCAATTTGAGTAATCAAGAGATTCAAAGGATAGTTGAAGGGGCCCTAATTTTGAGGAAGGTAGCCAAGGTAAACCCTAGATTCTTCTAAGCACAAGGAAATGTGAACAACAAGGATCCAAGACATTATAGCAATATAGTCATTATGAACACAAAATGCTACTTATGAGAATAGAACTTTGGCGTTCACGATAAAACTCCATTCCACAATCACATGGGCTAGATCTAAGTGAAAATTGAAGGGCTAACTACCTCTTATTGTTAGTTCCTAACTCTACACACAATTGAAGGGGTACCACATACATGTTAATGTATTTCAAGATACGGAGTGCTTGACAATTTACATCTAATTCAAACAAAGTAAGCAAGATGCTATGACAAGTAGGAACTATAATGCAACAATGTAAAAGTGATCTTCAACATTACAATTTTGTAAAAAAGTCCTATTTTAGGGTAAAATCATCATAAGTCAAGTAGTTAGTAGTAGGAGGCTTAGCTTGATTGTAGTTCTTTTCCTTTTTGTTAAAAGAAATGGAAAAAATGTTTCTAATCAAGAGAAAAATAACCTATTAGCAAACTCCACCAATTGATTTCAAACATCATTGTTGACAGTTTATGTTCATACAAGACTAATTAGATGCCAAATTAATATATGAAACCCGCTTGTTTGTACTAAAGGGCTAGATTGACTACACCAAATTGGAAGCAAATTAATGTATGAGACCCTCTTGATTATGAGACAAGGGATCCCTCCACTTAGCAATTTGAGTAATCCGGAGATTCAAAGGAGCTTTAATTATGAGGATGGTAGCCAAGGTGAACCCTAGATTCTTCTAAGCAGAAGGAAAGGTGAACAACAAGGATCGAAGACATTATGGCAATATACTCATTATGAACTCAAAATGCTACTTATGAGAATAGAACTTTGGAGTTGAGGATAAAACTCCATTCCACAATCACATGGGCTAGATCTAAGTGAAAATTGAAGGGCTAACTACCTCTTATTGTTAGTTCTTAACTATGCACACAATTGAAGGGGTACCACATACATCTTAATGTATTTCAAGCTACCCAATGCTTGACAAATTACATCTAATTCAAACATAGTAAGGAAGATGCTATGACAAGTAGGAGCTATAATGCAACAATGTGAAACTCGGCTTCAACATCACAATTTAGTTAAAACGTCCTAGTTTAGGGTAAAACCACCATAAGTCAAGTAGTTAGTAGTAAGTGGCCTAGCTTCATTGTACTCCTTTTCCTTTTTGTTAAATGAAATGGAAAAAATGTTTCTAATCAAGAGGAAAATAACCTATCATGCAATGCAAGCTCCACCAATTGATTTCAAACATCATTGTTGATAGTTTATGTTCATTAATTTTAAAGTTCTTTTGAAAAGCTTTATATATTTTCATGAATAAAAAAAGCTTCAATTTTTTTATTATCTATTTTGATAGATAAAAAAAAATATAATAAAATTATGAAATTGCTTTCATTTTTTATTAATATCTATTTTCATAAATAAAAAACCATAATTATAAAGCTAGGAGCTTACTCATTTATATAAGACATATTTTATACTTGAAAAAAAAAACTCTATTCGCACTAAATTCAAATAGAAAATAATAGACTGCATAACAAAGTTAAATTATGCTTTTTTTTAAATAACAAAGACTACTAGTATGCATAGGCCATAACATCACCACCTGGAATCAAGATGCCCCACGTCAAAAGTAACAAATTCTTGATGGTAATTCTACTTACATCATTCTACCCATAAATATATAATAAAAAATTAAATATCTCAAATCTACAAATACCATCCACTCTACAAAGACCATTGCAGACAAATAACCTATCTTCAAATATTCAAATTCTTTATGACTCAAAGTTTAGGCATCTTAAATGTACAAATATCTTCCACTCTACAAAGACCATTGCAGAGAAATCAGCCATATTCAAATTCTTTATAACTCAGAGTTTAGGCATCTCAAATATACAAATACCATCCACTCTACATAGACCATTGTACCATTGGAGAGAAAAAGCATATTCAAATTCTTTAGGCATCCCAGATGTACAAATAACATCCACTCTACAAAGACCATTGCAGAGAAATCAACCATATTCAAATTCTTTATGAATACCAATCTCTTTATGACTCAGTTAATCTCTAGAATGCCAGTTAAAATTTGAAGCAGGTTTTTGGAGTGCCTATAAGCCTTGTTTTGGTCACCCTAAAGGCGAGCCACTAATCAACCTATTTCAGTCGATCTAAAACAGCAATCTTCTAACCGCGATCTTTTGTTCCTTCATAAAAGCTCTAAAAGATCAAGTCACACAAGCACACACTGTCAGCTGAAGTAACTAATCAGCTAATTTCTATTGCTCAATCAATCACAACCAGTTCTGACTTACCATTTCTTCTAGTTCTTCAGTAATTAGATCCCACTCTGCTGCAATTTCAAGGTTTGGATCCGCAATTTTAAGAAGATTTGAATCCCTAGCACTTACACTATCAATGCTTACTCCCTGCAGCTGGATAGGAGTATTAGAATTTTCTCCAGGCTGCTCATCTTTGGAAGCCCCATCAGGTATTATGACAGCAACATCAATAACCTCCAAAGTTATAGTGATTTCTCCAGGTTGCTCATCTATGGAAGCACCATCAGGTATTACGATAGGAACATCAAAATCTTGCAAAGTTACACTGATTTTTCCACGCTGCTCATCTATGGAAGCACCATCAGGTATTGGGACAGCAACATCAAAATCCTGCACAGTTACACCAAATGCTTTTTCTCCAGGTTGTTCAATCATGGAAGCACCATCAGTTATTGAGACCACATCTGAAAGGTTGAGATTCATATTGTTACCCGATAAGATGGCCTTCTCATTAGAATCCTGTAAAGAAATATCCACACCAAATAATACAACATTTCCATTGGTATCCTTCGTCATTTGGACGGACTTCATCGGATGAGTTGAACTTGACACACAATCATCAAAGAAAACATCATCGTCATCAAAAGAAACATCCTTATCAAGAAAAATCTCCTCCTCATCCTCAGACTCATCAACAGAAATATCTTCATCCTCCTCAGAATCATTAAAAGAAACCTCCTCCTCATCCTCAGACTCATGAACATAAATATCTTCATCATCCTCAAAATCATCAAAAGAGACCTCCACATGAACAGAAATATCTTCATCATCCTCAAAAGAAACCTCATCCTCATCCTCAGACTCATCAACATAAATATCTTCATCATCCTCAGAATCATCAAAAGAGACCTCCTCATGAACAAAAATATCTTCATCATCCTCAGACTCACCAACAGAAATATCTTCATCCTCTTCAAACGAAACATCCTCCTCATCGTCAGACTCAAAAGAAACATCCTCATCCTCAGACTCATCAAAACAAACCTCCTCCTCATGCTCATCAAAAGAAACATCGTCATCCTCACACTCATCAAAACGAACCTCCTCCTCATGCTCATCAAAAGAAACATCCTCATCTTCATCATCAAAAGAAACATCGTCACCTTGAAACGATCCAACATTTCCTTCAAGATGCTTTGTCCATATAACCTTCCCACCCTCTTTTGAGAATTCTACTACCTGAAATAAACAGTTGCATTAATTAAGAACTGTCAAAAAGAAATACCTAATTGGGAAAAACAAAGGATTACACTAAGACGGAAATAACTAATAGACATCAAGAAATTATTTTCATCTTAACCTATTAAGCACCGAGAAATTCTTAAAAGTTTCATCTTAACCCATTAAGCATCGAAAAATTATTGAAAATTTATTCTTAACCTATTAAATTTCATTTTAATTTATTAGTCAGCTTTTTTAACCACTTAACGATTTTCCATTTCTTTTAATGAGTACTGCAAAGAAGAAATATAACTTCTTTAACTACAAGACTAGGAAGGTGCTATGTTCCATCAGCAAGCTGCAAAACTGCAATGTACATTGAACATTGAAGCTGTAGCAAAAATAGAATATAAATGCTTCTGATAGAGACATTACCGATGTATCATAGAAGCAAGTAAGGCAGAGATCGTGGTTATTCATCCTGCAAAGGCATATCCATATATTAATTATTTATTTTATAAATGACACTAATTTGAATGCAATGCTATATACAATCTATTAACATCACTTACATTTTGGAAGGACCTTCAATGGGACACATCCCGCAACCATCACATTGCACTCCCTGGAAGATTCCAAATGTCATCTTTGAAGGACCTGAAACGTCCCTGGAGATAGGGGATGGTGAAGGACCTGAAAGAAAGATTCTCAGGATTCTCAGGACCATGATGGCAATTGAGGATTCTATAGAAAGGGAAGGTGTTGAAGGACAAAAATGATTATGAAACTTGCAATCATTACCATTTTCTTGTTCTTGCTCGTTCAGTGTAGGGTTTGCTCCATTATTAGCCTGGGTGTCACCCTTTGGAGTTGCGCCATTATTAGCCTGGGTGTCCTCATACTTCACCTACAACCAAGAAGAGCAAAGGAATGAAGCTAACTGATTATTTCAAAACTTGCAGAGCTGTAAATTAACATAAACAAAAAAGATGATTGATTGTAATAATCAATGGATCTTGATTATGTGTTTTTTAATTTTGATTTTGAGAGATCCAAATTTTCAATTTTCAGTCTATCTGCTTACAGAGTGGTCCAGATGACACGGGGATTCTACAAATCAGCCTATTCAGCAGGGTTTAATACAGCCTCTTCAGCAGGGTTTAACACAGTTACTTAAAATAAATGGGTTAACCTTAAAAGCCTAATTATAGCTTGCCACTGATTTCAGTGGGTTAACAGTAAAAGCCTAATTATAGCTTGCCAGTGCATGACTTCATGCAAGAGAGGGTAGGCTTGCCCTGCTCACGAATTACTGAAGCTAGTGATATGACAATGAAGTTCAAAGATACAAGGAAAGTTTTACACCTGATATTTGAGCCAAGTTACAAAGAAAATACATTGTGCAATTTAGTGAAATAAAAATAATCCTACAAAAATTAGAGTCCAGCTACAAAATCCACAATACAGAAAACGACTTGAAATGGATGTAATGGATGGAAGCACTGTAATAAGCTAGAAAAACCCACAATACAGAAAACAGAAAACAATTTGCATTGGATGGAAGCACTGTAATAAAAATTAAAGCTAAAAAGAGAAAATAAATAAATGGTCACTGGGCTGCTGGAATTTCTCTGCATTGCCCCAGACAAATTTCTTGCATCTTAGTAGGAAGTTGGAATTTCTCTGTGTTGCCTCGGACAAATTTCTTGCATCTTAAGTGAGGTATAGCCATACCTCACCTACAACCAAGAAGAAGAGCAAAGGAATGAAGCTACCTGATTATTTCAAAACTTCAAGAGCTGTAAAATAACAACTTAGTAAAATAAAGATGATGATAATAATCAATGCATCTTGATTATGAGTTTTTTATTCTTGATTTTGAGTTTGGGAGATCCAAAATTTCAATTTTCAGTTTATATGCAGAGGGTCCAGATGACGAGGGTATTCTACAAATCAACCTCTCTAGCAAGGTTTTGACACAGTTACTTAAATTAAGTAGGTTTAACACTAAAAGCCTAATTATAGCTTGTCACTGTAATAAGTAGCTTAACAGTAAAAGCCTAATTATAGCATGCCATTGCATGACTTCAAGAGAGGGTAAGCCTGCCCTGCTCTCAATGAATAAAAAATAACGAATTACTGAAGCTAGTGATATGACAATGAAGTTCAATGACACAATGAAATTTTTACACCATGCCCAAGTAAGTGATTTTGAGACAAGGTAAAAAGAAAATACATTGAGCAATTTAGTGAAATAAAACAAAAATTAGACTGCAGCTACAAAATCCACAATACAGAAAACAACTTGCACTGGATGTTATCACTGGAATAACCTAGAAAAAACCACAATACAGAAGACAATTTGCAATTGATGTAAGCACTGGAATAAAAATAGGGTTAACAAGAGAAATTAAATAAATGGTCACTGCCTTACTGGAATTTCTTTTTGTTGCCCTAGACAAATTCCTTCCAATTCCTTGCATCTTAGTAGGAAGTTGGATTCCTATGAATTTATTGTATTGTTTGTATAAGACAATGTCTATTCAGGAAATAGAAACATTAACTTGTATTTAAGAAGAACTTTGAATCCAAACTCTTAAAACCATTATCAGTTGTGTGTTCTTCTAATTGGAAAGAATTTCCAGGGAAAAGTTAAATTAGTAACCAACTGCAGCTTTTAAAAAGAACCAAAAAAGACTTCTTTAACAATATCCAAACACAGCCAAGTTAAATTAGTAACCAACTGCAGCTTTTAAAAAGAACCAAAAAAAAACTTCTTTAACAATATCCAAACACAGCCAACTAAAAATGAGGAAAAAAAAACGTGCTCTTAATTCAGCTCCTTCTAACGCTCAAATTAAACAAAACTGACAAAACATGTTCTCAATTCATCTCCAAGATTGAGATATAGAAGCAACCATTGCACCCTAAGAAATGAAAAAGTAAAAAAATGAGATATAGAAGCAACCATTGCACCCGGAGAAATGAAAAGTAAAAAATTGAGATATAGAAGCAACTATAGAACTCAGAGGAATGAAAAGCAAAAAATTAAGATATAGAAGCAATTATTGCTCTCACAGAAATCAATTCCACAAATCAATTCCACAAAAAACCATCAAACCCAAAAACTTTTAATCAAAAACTGGGAAAATCATGTTACCTTCACGACTAAACACATGGATGTGCTGCTATCAGGCCCAACAAGCAACGGAAGACCAGACATCGAGATAGTACTTTAACGTTCCCCTGAATCGCGAGTGCGAATCACACAAGTGCCAGGAATTTCTGCGCAGGAAGATTTATCAACTGATAATTTTCAACAGTCACAATATTAAGCGATCAATTTGCGCCTCCGAGCATTTGCGCCTGGGTTGCTATTTAATAGGTAAATTGAAATTCTGGCATCCTCCTTCAAATCACACATAAGTGGATTCAATCACGAGGTATCTTTTCATGCATGCACCTCTATATATTCACATTTATATTATTTTTTCCACCGAGTTACTCAAATATTCACATTTATATTATTTTCTTTACCGGGGTACCCAGTTTTTATTGAAGTAATTGCTTAAATATAAATAATTTGATATGTCAAAATATATATATGTACTATCATCCTTGGAATAAGGAAAAAAGTATTAAGGAAAAAATATATAGAGAGAGAGACTTAGATTTGGACTTATGACATATAGTTGTCTATCTATTTGATATCTTAAGTTTAAATATATATTTAAATGATCGAAGGATGTTTGTACTTAAAAATTTAATAAGTAGAAAAATTTAAATTGTTTTGCTTTATCTTTTTGGATGCTTGGCAAATTTTGTCTTGATACACTAGTTTTTGTTAAATTTTAGTGGCTTGCCTGGTCTTAAATAGACCAAAACCAAATTCTATGGACTAAGTTCTTATGAATAATGTTATTGAATATGTAAATTTAAATTATACACATCCAATGATGGAAGTTGTTATTAAGGAGTGAGAATAAGTGAATAATCTAAACTTTTGGTACTTTGTAATTTTTTTTTTAAATTTAGTCGGCTGGTATTATTTAAAAAAAATTTAGTGGCATTTGTGGTCTTAAATGGACCAACATGGTCAGATTTTGTTAGGATTGTTTATTTTCCTTAAAATCCGTTCATGTTTAAAATTAAAATTGCAATTTGAACATAAATCTCAACATAAAGTATATCTTCATAGCTTCAATGATTTTGGATTTACTCTATAAATAGTTTAGTAACCGAAGTTTTAGTTAGACACTCCACCCATCTCTACATAATCAACATAAAGAAGCTACTTAATTGATACATTATCAATATAGGGTGAAGAACAAGATGATTTAAGGGTCAAAGAATTCTAAACTAAGGGAGTGACCTTAAGTAAATCATGACAATAAGGAATGAAGCCAAAAATAAATTTAAAAATATAAAATATATAAGAGACTCTCCATTATTAATTAAATAATTAAAACAATTAACCAATTATCCAACAAAAGAAAATAAAGTTAAAGATTGCATGGAGGGAAAAACTCATTAAATTGGTTAAAGTCTTTAGGGTTGAATTAATTATAATTTAGTGGGTGTTCATGACCCATAAAGTTAAGAAATATAAAATAATAAAAAATTTGCATATGAGGAAGTTTAAAACAAATTTAGTAAAGTAAAGCTATGGTAACAACTGAAAATTTGAGGGGGAACAAATTTCTTTTGAGGGGTTAGACAATGATTTTTTTTTACAAACTTATCAACCTCCTAGGTACATGATTAAAATATAATTCTAAGTTGTAAAATGTTTTTTTATGCATTAGTATACTATCACTTGGGGAGGAGCTAGTATTTGAGTATATAGTTTCAAGTATGGTTTCTCTCTTGAAGTATGGTATGGTGGGTTTGTTGAGCTTGAGAATGAGGCATTTCAAGCCTTAGTGGCATCCTTGTAACCTTCCCCTTTGTGGTGCATTAACCTAGTGAATTTTTCAAGTTAGCTTATGTTTTGGAGGTTAAACATTCCTCTTCAACTTCCAAGTATAACGCATTGGCTCTCTTTGATTTTGTTTTGGTTGCACAATTTATGGGGTTATGGCCTTCTCAAATATCAATCGAAATTTGGTTGAACAAAAAATGGGGTTGAATGCTCGTAAGGGATTTGCAACGCAACTTGTATGGAAGAGGATATTATATATTTCTCTTTGAAAAGGAGGACCAGGACCTTATCTTGAGAAGTGGTCCTTATTTTATGGGGCCAAGGGGAGTGTACTTGAACGGATGGAGTTTAGTTTTTTTATCAAGAGAAAGATTTTCCCTCTGTTTTTCTAGTTTGGGTGAATCTTCCATATCTCCCTCTTCATTGTTGGAGCGATGAAGACCTTGTAGTTATTGGAAACTCGTTAGGGTGCTAAATTGACAATTCAAAGTCAAAACCATTGATGTTTGGTTGTGCTCATAGTGGTATTGAGGTGGAGTTGGAGAAAGAGTTTCATGAAGCAATCAAGTTCACAATGGATGGATGGGCTCATTTGAATAAACTAGACTATCATCAAATCTAGTTCAAATGCAAGGGCTCCCATGAATATGGGAATTTTGCTAGAAATCTCCCCAAGACCCACCCCATACAAAGAAACAATGAAATAGAAAAAGGGTGGTGGTAGATAAAGAAAGGGGGGAAACCCTATGGGAAGAATGGATAGAAAGTGTTGGTAGCTCCCATCGGCCCTTCAGTTGAAGCTAAAAGCATTCCCTCTTCCTTGAATTATTTTCAAGTTATATTGTAAGAGGGTGATGAAGCTCCAAAGAAGGAATTTTCAGTGGGAAATGGACTAGATATGGGTTTAAATAAGAATTCTCTCTCTAATTAGTTGGTTCCATGAGAAATTGGGGCATAAGCAAGTTATATGCCTATGTTTCCATTGGAAGTGATTCAATAAATCTTGGGAGTGAAAAGCAAGTGATTAGTCATGTCTAGTGGAATCCTAACTAGAACTAAGACATAACAAACTCAAGGGGAAACTATGATGGACACAAAGGGAAACTATGGAATAAATAGAGGATGATAGACCTCCACACAAAAAAAGGAAATCTACTAAAAAGACTGTGTGATGAAATAGTAGCTAATAAAATGCACTAGGAAGATAAGCGTCGATTGAGAAACCATAAAAAATAACTATGTGACAAGAGCCTCCAAAGACCAATAGGACAATGAAACTTGAGAAAGACCTATCTCCCAAAGGTATGTAATGAAATTGGTCTCCTAGAATTGCAGAGGTTTGGGAGGCAAGAAAAAATAGAAGTAATACACGTGAACCCGATTGTTTAGTTGAACAAGTGAATCTCACTTCTATTTTGATAATAAATATGTAAATTAGAGTAAATTGATAGATAGATTATTAATAATTGTAATTGTGACCTACCTTTAAATATGGCTTAGGCACTTATTAGGAGGACTCAAGTCCTCTTTATAATAATAGTAATTATTGCTTGATTATTAATTTATAGGCTCTTGATATATTATGTATTTATTATTATTATTATTATTTATATTTGTTACAATTCCTTTCCCTTTAAGGGAATCTTTGTCCTCAATGTTGGTTTTGCTGGTAGTTCCTTTCTCTTTGGATCTTGGACCAATCTCTTTTATCTTGACATGGTATGGATCCTTGTTGTGTTGTAATTCTTTCTGCATAGGTGGAGAAATTCTCGACCCATGTAGTCGGTATTTATTACCTTTCCATTTAAATTCCAAGTACTGTATTTGTAGGTTGGTAGAGTAAATCCCTAATGATGTTAACGAGTTGGTGCCTAATAGCATGCCTACTTTTTTGAGTTGTAAGGAAATAAAATTGAGCTATAGGTGTAAGTTTTGTATCTGTAATGACACTTTATGACATTTTCCCACTTCTTCGACGTGTTGATCAGTGATGGTTGACTCTTTAAGTATTTTTGTAGGGAACACAAACAAATTAAACTCATTTTCCTTGTTGATATCAATTAAATCATGGGTACTTCCATAATCACCCAAAATTGTGATGTCCTTATCCTTAATTATCCGAGTAAGATGTAATACCTTTTGACCTAACTTTGTTGATTTTGTTACTTGGAATAGGACTTGTTCATATTTAAGGTCGTTGTGACTTCTAAACTAAGATAGGATATATTTCTTTCTGAGTGATTGACTTTCCTTTTGTTGGTTGTTATCCTTATTAATTATCACCAAATCTTCTTCCTTACAAGTTTATTAAACACATGTAATGGACGATATTGAAACTTGATATGAGCTTGTGTCTTCATCAGAACTATACGTATCTTCTTTGGATCCTACCTATACTTCTTTCTCATTTATGATTTTGCAATGTCGTGTATGATTATATCTGCATTTATGGTATGAAATCCAATCTTCAACACATCGACAAAAATTATTATTTTTCATTCTTTTGTCATTGTCACAGTGACTCGTGGATGTTTTTTAATCCCCTTCAACTTCATATCGATACGACTTGTAACTATTACATTGATGACCTCGTGACTAGTGGTCTCTGCAATATATGCATTCTAACTCTTTTGCTTGTAAATAATTTCAATCAACTCTTGCTTTTGGTATTCTTTTAATTTGAGTTTTTTTTTTTGCTTTACGTATTTCTACTTTGATGTTTGGTATGTCGTGCATATTTACCTCTCTTTAAACATATGGTTTTATGGCTCCTAAATAAGTTCCGAGTTGGTGCTTGTGAGATAATCCAAACACTCGTGGCAAGGGATAACCATTGATGTGTGAATTCATCGACATTTCCTTTCTATTGTAACCTGGTAAACTTTGAAAAGAATTTGTACTCGGTGATTCCTTGAAACCTTTTAAGAAAATCATTTTTGAATAATTTCCAAGTATAGGAAAATTTGTCTCCCTTCCACCATATGTACTAGTTGTAGGTGTGTCCTTCCAAGTGCATTGACGCATGCTTCAATTTCTCTTCATCTATTGTAATGTTTTATATATCAAAGTATTCCTCATCCTTATTTAAAACACATTGGTTGTCACTTCTGTTGTATTTCAACAACTCAATTTTTTTCTCTTTGTGGGCATATTATAAAAGGTAGATATTGATTTCCTTTTGTTTTTTTGCATGGTGGTGACTCAAAATTGGGGGCTGATGCAACCAACATCTATAAACCGCTTTGTTATTTGCGATGGTTTTTAGTCTTATTATTTTCCAACATCTCCATGATAGTATTTAATTTGTCATCCAATTGTTCATATTTTTCTTTCATGCCTTCCAATTTTTTGTCTAGCCTTCTCGCTAATAGTAAAATAACTTCCTCTTTCATTTATTTCCTCACTTTTGCATTGCTATTTTTCTTTTGTTCTTTTAAATATTCTTGACTCTCGGTGATGCAATCATTGAATTCCTTCTCCAATTTATTGATTTGGACCCATAACTTTCCCATGGTTCTTGACCTCGTGTGAGGCGATGAATATGTGGACACTATTCTGGATTTTAAAAGGGAATAAGGACCCTTGAGGATGAATTAATGGTGATTAAAATTAATGGTAATGGTAGGGATAGGAGAAAAATATAAAATAATTATTATTAAATAATAATATTATTATACATTATTTAATTATTTTAAGGTTAAAAAAATGTTAATAAAAATATTTATAACAATATAATATTTTTTTATTCTTTTTTTCTGTTGAGTAGGCGCAAGCTTGCGGTGGAGCATCAGGAATATGAGGGTGGAGGAGGAAGGAATGGAGGAGTAGAGGAGGTCAGAAGAGTTGCAGAGCATGAGGATGGAAGGTGACAAACTGAAAGGAGGGTAGTGGTGGTGGAAATGGAGACGATAGGCGGGAAGAGGAAGGGATGAAGGGAATTAAGTTGTATGGGAATAGGAGGATGTAGATTATAATCGGGGAACACATGGATATCGTAATGGAATAGGAGGATGTACATATGTGAGAATGGAATGTTAAGGAAAAGGAATGAGTGTGGAATGGATTAAATGGGACATGGGAATTTGAAGTGGAGGGAATAAGAGGGTCGAGAGGGACTTGTGGAGAATGGAGTGTGGAGGGAGCATGAGGAGCATGAGCGTGAATGTAGATAATTGTAATGGATGCTTTAATACTAACAAAAGAGTGTGAGGAGCCAATCTAGGCCTAATACAAATGATACAACAAAACCTAGTTGTTCAGTATAAGAAGCAAATCTAACTTCTATTCTAATAATAAATATGTGAATATGAGTAAATTGATAGATAGATGATGAATGATTACAATTGTGTCCTTCCTTTAAATATGGCTTAGGAACCTCTTGGGAGGATTCATGTCCTCTTTATAATAATAGTAATCATTACATCATTATTAATTTATAGGTTGTTTAGATATTTGTATTTATTATTATTGTTATTTATATTTATTACAAGAAGTAATAATGGATTTGGTAATAAAATAAAATCCATATATCCTTCTCATCTAGGAGACCAACATGGAAGTAGTTGATTTTTTACATTTTCTAAACAAAACTTTAGAAGAGGAGTTATGGAAGTGCAGTTAATTCAAGTGGAGCATCTCGAGAAATAACCACTCCTTGGACATAGATTCATTTACGAATATAAATTAAGAAGAATTAAACCATTGGATTATAGTAGAAGTAGAATATGTAGATACATTGAAGGTTTTAAACTCTGCAATGTATATGGACTCACGCTTCATAGGCATAAGATGGAATTTGGCAATAAATGTGATCTTTGTTTGAAAAAGAGATAGGATAGACTATATAATTGCCTCAGAATTTAATGCAAATATATCTCAAAAGGAAAGGAGAGGGGGAATTCTTGTAAGAGACCCTTTTGGGAAACAAATAGAGGACTTAATATCATATTGGAATATAGTATATACTCATAAAATGGGAGTCTTCACCTAATCAAATCAAAGTATTTTCGCAAGACATATTGTAGGCATGTTAAATAGATTTCCAATTCATAGTTTCTTTCTCTTAAAAGGATTCACTTTTTGGTAAAAAAAATCTCTTTGGTCACTTCAGATCACATCCCCAGTTCCTTTTCCATAGAAGTTCACAAAGATGAGAGTACCATCCCCTTTTGGTTTAGTCCCTTATGTTATATGAAGAGGTAATGCATGGCATTTAGGATGCATGAAAAAGTTATTTTAAAGGATTTCCCTCTTTCATATGGGACTTTAATATTAGGTGGGTTAAATAGGATTTAAAGAAATGGTCCAAAATCATATATCAACCCTAGGGAAAAATCATATGGAGTTACAAATATAATTGGAGCATTCGTTGTTAGAAAGGGAGATGTTAGTGATTGAGCAAAAATATTCAGATAATTGAAATTTAAAACTTTAATCCATAATAGAAGTGCATATAGATATCATCAATATTCCAAAGACATAAATAAAACCAGTGAACACAGGATATACCTTGGGAAAACCATCCACTGATTCGGAGGATAAAAATCCAAGAAAACAATCTTAGAGTATGATTGATAATTGGCAGAGAATGATTACAACACAATAGCATATTTCTTTCATCGATATCACTAGAGAGTAGAGATCAAATGGAACAATGTATCTAACTTTCCAAGTGCATAACACTTTAATAACAAGTCAAATTAGGTTTTACAACGAAAAATGAATGGTTGCATGCATCGGTAAGTTGTTAACACTTAGAACAATGATCCTTCTTCAATCATGCACCCAACATTTATCTGGTGCCAAGATGACACTCCATAATTATCTCCCACTAGAATTTATGCTCCCTTACTAACTTGGTGCCATGTTGGCATTCCATAATTATCTCCCACAACAAGATATGTTCCTTCCATTAATTAACTAACTCTAAACGAGTTTTTAACTGAGTATCCTGAGATGAAATGAATGGAACTGCATGCAATTGAGTGGATATGAGTGTAATTGCATACAATTGAGTGTAACTAAACTGAACCTAATGGAAGTACACTGGAAACTAAATGTAACTGAACAAAACTAGTGCTTCTTAATCAATGTTTATTTCCAACAACCACTTGCATAAATTAAGGAGGCGATTCCTTAATTAGCTAAAGTGTGTTTACCATAACTAATACTCAACTGATATCTTATCAATTCAAGTTCACTTGGTGGAAACATGGGAAATTCAAGTTCTATCTCCATATCTATACTTCTATTAAATATCTATGCATGGTCCATATGTGTTTTCATTAATTAATCATCTATATCATATCATACTCATAAGATTGTTTCTGAACCTATGATCATATGTATTAGTGTGGGTCATATAGTCACATGCTAAAGTAAATCACTCTAGGGGTAGCTAATCCCTAAAGTTAATTTGTAGAGCTTATTCACCATCACTAGCCATACATCACATAGTATATATACTTTACACCACCTCACCAAGACAGTAGAGTACACCACCTCACAACATGTGGATATTTGTAGGACTTGATATTAATCACAAGTCTATTGTACACCATCAAGACACTAAAGTACCTCATCAAGATAGTAAAGTCTACTGTACCTCATCAAGACAGTAGAGTATACCACCTCACAACATGTGGATATTTGTAGGACTTGATATTAATCACAAGTCTACTATCTTGATATTACTCAGAAAAATTTACTTGATATTGCACACAAGTTTACTGACTTGATATTACTCACAAGTCTACTGTCTTGATATTACTCAAAAGACTCAGCTTGATATTACTCACAAGATTCAACTTGATATTACTCACAAGCTTTACTACCTTGATATTACTCACAAGTATACTATCTTGGTATTACTAACAAGACTAAGCTTCATATTACTAATAATATTTACAACATCACAACCTCAATCATATGAGGGTATTTGTAGGACTTTATATTACTCACAATTATATTGTCTTGATATTACTCACAAGAATGGAGAATGGCTCTTCATGTTGTAATATCAACACTCCCTCTCAGCGAGGGAGACATTCTCTTCCATATGAAGCTTATCTCGAAAGAGTTTAAAATTCATCACAGATATAGGCTTATCACAAATTCACAATCTGCTCCTCAGTACCTATGTACTAGAACTTGTGACCATGACTTTAATGAAGTAAAAATTCATCTAGAATTTTTTTTATCATAAAACACATATAGGGTTTTCGATAAATATTGACGATTAACATCTAATGACTATAGGATCAAGTCCTTCACCCTGGTAGGTAGCTTCCCAAGCTACATTAATCCTTAGTATATAGTAATGTCTTCAAAACACATTTTGTTTCTGTAGTGCTCTTAGACATAAATCTTTCTTCTGTAGTACTAGATGCAATACACTTA
>LPNX011190526.1:34117-60572 GCA_001517045.1 Pseudotsuga menziesii | reverse complement strand
TCACATCTATCATAATAGAATGTGAAGTCTCCTGAAGATATTCTATCTTATTTAGATTCATTTGTCTCCTTCCCGAGAGACATAGGAACCTCCTGAACTTTTTTTTTTCAGAATCGGCCATCAAAATGACTCCACATTCATTTACTTATTTACTTGTAGGTAATGGAATATTAATTTTCTCTACAATAAAAATTATTCTAATGGTTAGAACCATTTCATACTCATGAATTTTATTCATATGCAATACTCTCAATATACTGATAAATATTTACCTAGTTATCTACAGGTATTGACCAATCAATTTATCATAACCCATTATAATATTATGTACTAATATGAAGTCCTATATCAATCCTATATGAGTCCAAAAAATTCACTGTACCGAAAGTAGTTCGAGTAATTAAAAACATACTCCAAAACATGAAGACAATGATCGTTGTCAACCATGACCTAAGGAAATTTCCATAGTTGGAAATAGACAAACACATGGTTTTTATCTGCAACACAAAGGATAGCCCTCTCCTCCTAGTTCCAATGGAATGGGAAATAGGAGTAGATAAGGCTGGTTTGATGTCACTGATGCACATGCTGCATTTTGATCACACAATATAGTTAAATGCATGTGTTATACAATTGCTCGTGTCATTCCATGGCAGTTGTCTATGTATCGACCAACCCAACGCTGTTCCAGGGCTTCCACTTGCAGGCATCGACCCAACGCCATTTTTTGCTGGAAAATAATAGGACACATTATTCATGAACAAGCTGAATGAGAAGTATGATATGACCAGAGACACCAGAGAATTTACAATTGCTTTTGTCAATAACTGTGTTGTTCGATATGTAGCTAAATTTCTATCTAACAAGTTGTTACAGAATATGCGACTAAACGAGTGCACCACATGGATGATTCCTATGGAAGAGTTATGTGTAGTAGGTGTTCAATTTACTTGGTCACAATATCTACTAAATGAATTGTTAGCAAATGCGGAGGAGGTGCTGGATAGAGGTAGCACATTTCATTATGCATGGCTACTTATTTTTATTTCGTTTGTAGCATGGGAAGAACCAATAAACTACCAGGGGGTAGATGTTCCTATCATAAGTCGAGGATATCGATAACATAATCTCTATTTCGACAAAGAATTCTTATAGAGGAAAAAATACAACAATATAGAGTTATTTTTATAAGGAGAGGTGATCATGTAAGAAAGAAACCCATAATTACCGAGGTGATCGTTAAGAGATTTAGAAACATTGTAATATTTTTAGTCAGGGCCCATAATATATTTTTTCAAACTCAACAAGACCCACAAAGCCAATGGATTGTGACACAATATCAGGTGTTGGATGCAAAAATTGATGCCATTATTCAAGATTGGAAAGAATAATGGAGAGTTCCTATTACAGATGATCAACCATTTGCATACGAAGAGGAGCAACAAGACGATCCACTGAAATAGAAGAATGGGGGACAGGGAGAAAATCCACCAGAGGAAAACCCAGAAGAAAACCCAAAAAATACC
This sequence comes from Pseudotsuga menziesii, assembly GCA_001517045.1. Taxonomy (NCBI): domain Eukaryota; kingdom Viridiplantae; phylum Streptophyta; class Pinopsida; order Pinales; family Pinaceae; genus Pseudotsuga; species Pseudotsuga menziesii. Next base: position 59,046 of record LPNX011190526.1, on the reverse strand, counting down.
CAAAATGAGTCAAGCATGACTCCAACAGACCCAACAGTAGGGTAAAAGAGGAAGCAGACAAAGAAGTCTATGAAGGGTCATAAGAAGAGGAAAGATTACAAATCAGCTAGAACCTTTGGCCTTACCAATGACAATTATACACTTCTAATGGATACCCATTCCACGAATAAATACTTAAGTGATTGGTGAAGCGCTCAACTTAGAGATGAAAAAGCTGAATTCCATGGTAAAAAACATGGGCCATGTCACCATAAATTTATCTGCACTGCCACTATACGAAGTGCATTCCATTTAGAACGCCACAGTAGTGGAAATGAAGGTCATAGAACAAGATTATTCATAAAATTAATCAAAGCAGTCAAAGAAATAGAGAAGAAAGCTAAGACCTAGGAGGAGAACAAGCACCAACTCAACAGAGTCGTAACACTTGCTTGCAATAGTTTCATTGATGAAAGCATTACACATGACATGTTTGTAGAATCCAAAGTGTTTCATCTTGGTGAGATTGCACAGAACCTCTGTAAGAAGGTCACAAAGTTGGAAGTGTAAGTGACACCCAGTACACCTCGAGAGGTACTAGAAGAGAGAAGAAAAGAAACAACAAAAGCTGCAAAGAGAATAGAAGAGGTGAAGGCACTTTGTGCCAAAGTGGCCAAGCAAGTTTGTCACATGTGGTGGGAATATTTGATCGCCGATGATGAGTTGGATAAAATCACAGAAGATTTGTGCACTGCTGATATAGAGGTGAACCAGCTGAAGAGTGAAATGAATAAGCTACCATTAGTAGAGAAAATGGCTAAGGCTGCTGACATGAAAATCCTATAGCAGCAAGTCGCAACAATGCGAGTGCAACAACAAAAGTGGACTGATAGGGTCACAAAACTTCTATGATGTAGTCACTGCTACAAACATCATGAAAAAGAAAAATAAATGTAGTCACTGTAAATAGTTGTGTAGCAAGCTTGCAAACTCTGATGCTTTTAAATCTCTCTGAAAATTTGAAAACTTGTATCCCAATAAAGCTTTTTACATAATAAATAATAAAGATAATAATATATTTTTAAGGTCACATCCTAGACAAAAATCAAATTGGTGTATGATATGACATTGTTTGTGATACAAGGGATCCCCTCCAAACAAGGATTTGAATACTAAATTCTATGAATCTATGATCTTCTAAAAGGAAAAACACATTCTTAAAATCTGATTTTTTTTCAATCTGCCATTTTACCTGAAAATCACTCATAGATCTTGTGTTTATGTTGAGATAATTAGCTATTGTATTTCACTTCTTGAATATTTTTCCCAATATATACATTGAAATTAGCTTAAAAATTTAGCCGTCACTTTCACTTGAAATATTTTTGCTAAAACTAACAATGCCTAAGGTACTTTAACAATATATTTCATACATTTCTTACAGTTGTAGGTTGATTGCATCATATATTTAGTACTTTCACTTAGGGTTATGGTGAGTTATTGCACCTTTAAATTAATATGACCATAAAGTTCATACGAGACCAATTAGATTCCAAATTAATGTATGAAACCCCCTTGTTTGCACTAAAGGGCTAGCTTGACTACACCAAATTGGAAGCAAATTAATGCATGAGACCCTCTTGATTGTCGGACAAGGGATCCCTCCACTTAACAAATTGAGTAATCAATATATTCAAAGGATAGTTGAAGGGGCCCTAATTCTAAGGATGGTAGCCAAGGTAAACCCTAGATTATTCTAAGCACAAGGAAATGTGAACAACAAGGTTCGAAGACATTATAGCAATATACACATTATGAACTCAAAATGCTACTTATGAGAATAGAACTTTGGCGTTGAGGATAAAACTCCATTCCACAATCACATGGGCTAGATCTAAGTGAAAATTGAAGGGCTAACTACCTCTTATTGTTAGTTCCTAACTGTGCACACAATTGAAGGGGTACCACATACATGTTAATGTATTTCAAGCTACCCAATTCTTAGAATTTACATCTAATTCAAACATAGTAAGAAAGATGCTATGAATGCAACAATGTGAAAGTGGTCTTCAACATCACAATTTTGTAAAAACTTCCTAGTTTAGGGTAAAATGGTCATAAGTCAAGTAGTTAGAATTAGGTGGCCTAGCTTGATTGCAATCCTTTTCGTTTTTGTGAAAAAAATGGAAAAAAAGTTTCTAATCAAGAGGCAAATAACCTATCATGCAATGCAAGCTCCACCAAATGATTTCAAACATCATTGTCGATAGTTTATGTTCATTAATTTTAAAGTTACTTTGAAAAGTTTTATATATTTTCATGAATAAAAAAACATGATTATGAAATTATGAAATTACCTTCAATTTTTATTATTATTTTTTTTCATAAATAAAAAACTATAATAAAATTATGAAATTTCTTTCATTTTTTTATTATTATCTAGTTTCTTAAATAAAAAACCATAATAGTATAAAGCTAGGAACTTACTCATTTATATAAGACATATCTTATACTTGGGAAAAAAACTCTATTCTCACTAAATTCAAATAGGAACTAATACAGTGCATAACAAAGTTAAATTATGCCTTTTTAAAAACAACAAAGACTACTAGTATGAATAGGTTGTAACATTACACCATGGAATCAAGATGCCCCACGTCAAAACTAACAAATTCTTGATGGTAATTCTACTTACGTCATTATACCCATAAACACATGAAAAAGAATAAGACATCTCAAATGTACAAATACCATCCACTTTACAAAGACCATTGCACACAAATCAACTATATTCAAATTCTTTATCACTCAAAGTTTAGACATTTCAAATGTACAAATACCATCCACTCTACAAAGACCATTGCAGAGAAAAAGCATATTCAAATTTTGTATGACTCAGAACTTAGGAATCTCAAATGTACAAATAGCATCCACTCTACAAAGACCATTGCAGAGAATTCAACCATATTCAAATTCTTTATGACTCAACTAGTCTCTAGAATACCAATCTCTTTATGACTGAGTTAATCTCTATAATGCCAGTTAAAATTTGAGGTAGGTTTTTGTTGTGCTTATAAGTCTTGTTTTATTCACCCTAAAGGCGAGCCATTAATCAACCTCTTTCAGTCGATCTAAAACAACAATCTTTTAAGCGCGATCTTTTGTTCTGTCATAAAATCCATAAAATTTCAAGTCACACAAGCACACATTGTGAGCTGAAGTAACTAATCAGCTAATTTCTATTGCTCAATCCAATGAAAATTATCAATAATAACCAGTTCTGACTTACCATTTCTTGTAGTTCTTCAGTAATTAGATCCCACTGAGGTGCAATTTCAAGGTTTGGATCTGACTCATTTGCAATTTTAAGAAGATTTGAATCCCTCAAACTTGCACTATCAATGATTACTCCCTGCAACTGGATAGGAGTATCAAAATTTTCTCCAGGGTGCTCATATTTGGAACCACCATTAGGTATTATGACAACAACATCAAAATCATGCACAGTTACAATCATTTCTCCAGGCTGCTCATCTATGGAAGCACCATCAAGTATTATGATAGCAACATCTAAATCCTGCACAGTTACACCAGATGCTTTTTCTCCAGGTTGTTTAATCATGGAAGTGCCATCAGTTATAGAGACAACATCTGAAAGCTTGAGATTCATATTGTTACCCGCCAATATGGACTTCTCATTAGAATATTGTAAAGAAATATCCACACCAAATAATACAATATTTCCATCGGTATCCTTCATTATTTGGACAAACTTCATCAAATGAGTTGAAATTGGCACACAATCATCAAAGAAAACATCATCATCATCAAGAAAAAGTTCCTCCTCATCCTTAGACTCATCAACATAAATATCTTCATCATCCTTAGAATCATCAAAATAAACCTCCTCCTCATCCTCAAACTCATCAACATAAATATATTCATCATTCTCAGAATCATCAAAAGAAACCTCCTCCTCATCAACATAAATATCTTCATCATCCTCAGAATCATCAAAAGAAACCTCCTCCTCATCCTCAGACTCATCAACAGAAATATCTTCATCCTCCTCAACAAAAACCTCCTCCTCATTTTTAGACTCAAAAGAAACATCCTCATCCTCATCAACATCAAAAGAAGTATCCTCATCTTGAAATGATCCAACATCTGATAATATGGCCTTTCAGTATGGTATGGTGGTTTTGTTGAGCTTTAGAATGAGGCATTTCAATCCTTAGTGGCCTCCTTCCAAGCTTCCCCTTTGTGATGCATTAGCCTAGCGAATTTGTCAAGTTAACTTATGTTTTGGAGGTTAAACAGTCATCTTCATCTTCCAAGTATAACGCTTTGGCTCTCTTTGATTTGGTTATGGTTGCACAATTTATGGGGCTATGGCCTTCTCAAAGATCAATGGAAATTTGGTTGTACAAAAAATGGGGTTAAATGCTGGTAAGAGATTTTCAATGCAACGTATATGGAAGAGGATATCATGTGTTTCTCTTTGAAAAGGAGGACCAAGGCCTTATCTTTAGAAGCGATCATTATTTTATGGGGCCTGGGGGAATGTACTTGAACGAATGGATTTTAGTTTTTTATCAAGAGAAAGATGTTTCCTCTTTTTTTATAGTTTGGGTGAAGCTTCCATATCTCCCCCTTCATTGTTAGAGCGATGAAGACCTTGCAGTTATTAGGAACTCGTTAGCGTGCTACATTGACAATTCAAAGCCAAAAGCACTCATGTTTGGTTGTGCTCTTAATGGTATTGAGGTGGAGTTGGAGAAAGAGTTTCTTGAAGAAATCAAGTTCACAATGGATGGATGGAATCATTTGAAGAAACTAGACTATGAACAAATCCAGTTCAAATGCAAGGGCTCCCATGAATATTGGCATTTTTCTAGAAATTGTGCCAAGACCCACCCCATACCAAGAAACAATGAAATAGAAAAAGGGTGGTGGTAAATAAATAAAGGGGGGAAACCCTATGGGAAGAATGAATCGAAAGAGTTAGTAGCTCCCATCGGCCCTTTAGTTGAATCTAAAATCATTTCCTCTTCGTTGACTTAATTTTGAGTCATATTGTAAGAGGGCGATGAAGCTCCATAGAAGGAATTTTCAGTGGGAAATGGACTAGATATGGGTTTAAATCAGAATGCTCTCTCTAATTATTTGGTTCTATGAGAAATTGGGGCATAAGCGAGTAATATTCCTATGTTTCCATTGGAACTGATTTGATAAATCTTGGGAGTGAAAAGCAAGGGTTTAGTCATGTCTAATGGAATCGTAACTAGAATTAAGGCATAACAGACTCAAGGGAAAACTATGATGGACACAAAGGGAAACTATGGAATAAATATAGGAGGATAAACCTCCACAAAAAAAGGAAATAAATATAGGTAGATAAGCGTCAATTGAGAAACCATGATAATTAACTATGTGAGAAGAGCCTCCAAAGACCAGTATGAGAGTGAAATTGGAGCAAGAACTCACTCCCAAAGGTAAGTAGTGGAATTGGTCTCCTAGAATTGTAGAGGTATGGGAGGCAAGAAAAAAATAGAAGTAATACAAGCCAACCCGATTGTTTAGTCTAAGAAGTGAATATGACTTATATTCTAATAATAAATATGTATGTATGAGTAAATTGATATATAGATGATTAATAATTGCAATTGTGACTACCTTTAAATATGGATTAGGAACTTATTAGGAGGACTCGAGTCCTCTTTATCATAATAGTAATTATTACTTGATTATTAATTTATAGGTTTTTTTATATATTATGTATTTATTCTTATTCTTATTATTTATATTTGTTATATTTCCTTCCCATTTAAGGGAAGCTTTGTCCTCAAAGTTGGTTTTGCTGACAGTTTCTTTCACTCTGGAGCTTCGACCAATCTCTTTTATCTTGACGTATTTTGGATCCTTGTTGTGTTGTGATTCTTTCTGCTCAAGTGGAGAACTTCTCGACCCATGTAGTCCTTATTTATCTCCTTTCCCTTTAAATTCCATGTACTATATTTGTAGGTTGTTAGAGAAAGTCCCTAATGATGTTAACCAGTCAGTGCTTAATACCATGCCTACTTATTTGAGTGGTAAGGAAATAAAATTGAGCTATACGTGTAAGTTTTGTATTTGTAATGACACTTTATGAAATTTTCCCACTTCTTTGACATGTTGATCAGCGATGGTTGACGCTTTAAGTCTTTTTGCAGGGAAGATTAAACTCTTTTCATTCTTGATATCAATTAAATTATGGGTACTTCCAGAATCACCCAAAATTGTGATGTCCTTATCCTTAATTGTCTAAGTAAGATGTAATACCTTTGGACCTAAATTTATTGATTCTGTTACTCAGAATTGGAGTTGTTCATATTTAAGGTCATTGTGACTTCTAAACTAAGATAGGATATATTTCTTTGTGAGTGATTTCCTTTGCTTCTTTTGGTTGTTATCCTTATTAATTATCGACGGATCTTCTTCCTTGCACCTTTATTAAACGCATGTAATGGACGATATTGAAACTTCATATGAGCTTGTGTATTCATCAGAATTGTATGCATCTTCTTTAGATCCTACATGTACTTCTTTTCCGTTTATGATTTTGCAGTGTGTTGTATGATTATATCTGCATTTATGATCTGAAATCCAATCTTCCGCACATCGATGATGATTATTCTTTTTCATTATGTTTTCATTGTCATAGCGACTCGTGTATGTTTTTTAATCCCATTCGAATTCATAGCCATATGAATGGGAACTATTATGTTGATGACCTGGTGACTAGTGGTTTGTGCAATATTTGCATTCTAACTCTTTTGCTTGTAAATGATTTATGTCAACTCTTGCTTTTGGTATTCTTCTAATTTGCATTTTGTTAATTTTTCTTTACGTATTTCTACTTCAATTTTTGGCATGCCGTGCATCATTAACTCTGTTTGATTATATGGTTTTAGGCCTCCTAAATAAGTTCCAAGTTGGTGCTTGTGAGATAATCGAAACAGTCGCGTGGCAATGGATAACCACTGATGTGTGAATTCATCGACGTTTCCTTTCTATTATAACCTCGTAAACTTTGAAAAGAATTTATACTCGACGATTTCTTCAAACCTTTTAAGAAAATCATTTTTTATTCATTTCCAAGTATAAGAAAAATTCTCTCCCTTCCACCATATGTACCATTTGTAGGTGTGTCCTTCCAAGTGCATTGACACATACTTCAATTTCTCTTCATATGTTGTAATGTTGTATATATCAAAGTATTCCTCAGCCTTATTTAACCATGAAACACATTGATCATCACTTCCATTGTATTTCAACAACTTGGTTTTTTCTTTTGGTGGGAATATTATAAAAGGAAGATATTGATTTCCTTTTTTTTGTCGCATGGTGGTGACTCAAAATTGCAGGATGATGCAACCAACATGTCAAAACCGCTTCGTTATTTGCAATGGTTTTTAGTCATATTATTTTCCAACATCTCCATGATAGTATCTAATTTTTCATCCAATTGTTCATATTTTTCTTTTATGCCTTCCAATTTTTCGTCTATCCTTCTCGCTAACAATAAAACAACTTCCCCTTTATCTTCTTTCTTCACTTTTGCATTGCTATTTTTCATTTCTTCTTTTAAATATTCTTGACTCTTGGTAATGAAATCCTTGAAATCCTTCTCCAATTTATTTATTTGGTCCCATAACTCTGCCATGGTTCTTGAGCTAGGGTGAGGCGATGAATATGTGGACACTATTATGGATTTTAAAAGGGAATAAGGACCCTTAAGGATGAATTAATAGTGATTAAAATTAATGGTAATAGTATGGATATGAGAAAAATACATAATAATGATTATTAAAGAATAATAATATTATATATTATTTATTTATGTTAAGGTTAAAAAAAGGTTAATAAAAATATTTCTAACAATAAAATATGATTATAAATTATATTTTTATTAACTTTTTTTGGTTGTTTGTAGGGCTACATGGAGTGGCGATAGGATGGGAGGAGGTGCAAGATTGCAGTGGAGCATCATTCATATGAGGGTGGAGGAGGAAGGAATTGATGGGTAGGAGGTCGAGGGTGTTGTAGAGCATGGGGATGGAAGGGTGCAGGCCAAAAGGAAGGTAGCGGTGGGGGCGATGGAGATGATAGGTGGGAAGAGGAAGGGTTGAAGGGATGAGAGTTGTATGGGTGTAGGAGGATGTAGATTATAATGGAGGAACACATGGATATTATAATGGAATCCATAGGGAGATGCAAGAAGGAAATGCTAAGGAAAAGGAATCAGTGTGGGATGGATTAAATGGGACATGGGAATTTGAAGTGGAGGGAATAAGAGGGTTGAAAGGGAACTGGGGAGAGTGGAGTGTGGATGGATTGTGAGAAGGATGAGAGTGAATGTAGATAACTATAATGGATGCAGGAATACTGAGAAAAGATTGTGAGGAGCCAATCTAGGTCTAATAGAAATGATACAACCAAACCCAGTTGTTCAGTATAAGAAGCGAATATGACTTCTGTTGTAATAATAAATATGTGAATATGAGTAAATTCATTGATAGATGTTGAATAATTACAATTTTGTCTTGCCTTTAAATATGGCTTAGGAACCTATTGGGAGGACTCATGTCCTCTTTATAATAATAGTAATCATTAGCTGATTATTAATTTATAGGTTGTTTACATATTTGTATTTATTATTATTGTTATTTATATTTATTACAAGAAGTAATAAAGGATTTGGTAATAAAATAAAATCCATCTCTCCTTCTCATATAGGAGACCAACATGGAAGTAGTTGATTGTTAACATTTTCTAACAAAACTTTAGAAGAGGAGTGATGGAAGTGTAGTTAATTCAAGTGGAGCATCTAGAGGAATAAGCACTCTTTGGACATAGAGCCGTTTAGGAATATAAGTTAAGAAGAATCAAACCATTGGATCATACTAGAAGTAGAATATGCAGAGGCATTGAAGGTTTTAAACTATGGAATGTATATGGACCCATGCTTAATAGGCATAAGATGGAATTTGGAAATAAATGGGCTCTTTGTTTGAAAAAAAGATAAGATAGAATGCATAATTGCTTGAGACGTTAATGCAAATATATCTCAAAAGGAAAGGAGAGGGGTAATTCTTGTAAGAGACCTTTTTGGGTAACAAATAGACTTAATACCATATTCGAATATAGTAGATACTCATAAAATGAGATTCTTCACCTACTCAAATCAAAGGATTTTCCCAGACATATTGTAGGCATGTTAAATAGATTTTTAAGTCATAGTTCCTTGCTCTTAAAAGGATTCACTTTTTGGTAAAAAAAATGCCTTTGTTCACTTCAGATCACATCCCTAGTTGTTGGCTCAAATGTTAACCAAAAAATCTAGTTGACAAGGATCCCACTCTGTCGACACTCAACCTACTGCGATATCCCTAGGCATTGGTCCAGATAGGTTTTACCCTATCCAGCAACACCTGCAAAGCGGATGAAGTCTCAGCCGAAATGTTCAATGGAGGGATGACAAAACCAAGTTTCTGCAATAAGGAAGAGGGCTATGGGCATTGACAATTAATTTTTCCATCTATCAGATTTAACCGATTATTGAATCATTCACAGGACAATTCATCATCACTAATCAACAGATCACATCATTTATTCGTAGTAGAAGCATCATATAACAGAAATAACTATACCGTCACACAACAGATCTATGAAGATAAATTCATTCATAAGTAGTAAACATTGCATCATAGATCCATGTTGCACATACTCATCAGTGGATTGCAGAAATAGAAAAAGACAGAAAAAGATAACAGCATTTTAGATCAACCTCATCTCTTCATATTACTTCTGTACAGTAAATCACATATCCAAACAAACAACACTTTTAACTCTCAGTCATAAAGCAAAGATTCAGATCGATGATCATAACCAAGTGCTTCTCTCACATAGATTTATTGATATCCCTTTACATTCAAAATTATTCATCTATGTATAGGCTTGCTCCTTTACATTCATGGTCCAACTTTAACTAACTCCTAACCAATTCTACCAAGTAATCATCAATATCCACAAAATATGGTCCAAAAGTACAAAAAGTGACACAAAATATTCAAAAATTAGTTTATCTTCTGCCTTGTGCGCTATCCTCATCTTGCGTGTTGTCTTATGAGATTATGCAGCATCCACGATGCTGCGTAACTTACCCAAAACCCTTTCAAATAGGCCCCCAACATAGTCTTTTGGGTTGCCCTCGAGCCACATCGGGTGGACATGGTGTACTGGTTGATTTTGATCTTGAAGTATTTATATTGCTGAGAAATTGCTGATACCTTTTTTTATTTTCTCAACAAGGTCCTGACTTGAAAGAAAATCCTCCTTTAGAAGATGCTCCACTATATTGGCATTTAATTCCTTCTTGTCGTCCTGTATAGCTACAGTGCAATGACTTCTTTTACCGACAGTTGGGCTCCAATTTCTTGGAACTCGTCGAGCTGGTCACTTCATTTCCATTGTTGCTCCTACACTTTTCCAACACATTTTTGTATCTCTTTCAGCTCTGTAGACCATGTGATTGACACAAGTGGTGGCATTGTCCTCAATGTTGTCTTCAACGTTGCCAACTGGTTCTCAGCTTCTTGCAACTTCTTTGTAAGTTGGTCTAATTGTTCATCTTGAACAACATTGCCCCAAAATTGTGTGGTTGCTTCTATGATCTTTTTAGCCTCCTACTCGGTCTCTTCAAACTGTGTCGCTATCTCTTCGATGACACTCTTTAGTTCTGCGACCTGATATGATGGTGTGTCTGGGTAAATGATAGAATTCAATAGGTTGTTTTCCAACTAGAGTTGTGCAATGACTTCTCCAAGTCACTTGGCTATGGAAACTACATCTAACTTCATCGTGCTTTCATGTATGTACTGGTAGGAATTTGTAATGGCCTCTTCTACCTGCCCCTGACTAGTGAAGAGATACACCTTCTCAACAATGAGGCATTATGTTTCTTTTTTCAACTTTGTTATCTCTTCCGTGGTCTTTTCCTTGAGCTCCTCCTGTGATTTCTTCAATGCCACAATTTCTTGCTCTTTGTTGGTCGTCAGTGTTTCCTTATTGTGCCACAAGTCCTCTACTCCTTTCCACAGTGTCTCCTCTTATTCATGTAATCATGGATATTGGTCATTGATTTCCTTTTGTTGATCATCCAACTCCTAGTTGGCGACACCCTGTATGTGCACTATGGTCTAGGTGGACAACTTATTGATATCCACCACAATGCTCTACAACCATTGTATTGATAAGTTCACATCTTCTTGTCCAACGTCGATTGTAGTCGGGGGAACCTAAACGTTCCTGGCCCGCAGCTTAGTGCTAATCGATGCAAAATTATACATAGGTTCCCTTTCATGAAACAAAATTATATATAAAATCTAACTTGGTGTGTACCTCAATGAAACCTTCCTGGGCGTACTTCCACATTTCTTTTGCTACAATATTAGATGAGTCAGTGACGGCCTTAATAAGTCATTGTAATTGTGCCTCTAGCAAAGATCTAGTACTACTGCTCACATATTATTCCATTCGCTTCTTCATCCTTATCTCCTTAAATATACATTGCGCTCAAGGTCCACAGGATTTTTTGTTGAGGATTCACCATCGAAGTGATGGTGACTCTATTGGTCAACTTCTCTTACTGGATCATCAGGTGCGTCTACTGGTGGTCCTGTTGAGACTTTCATAGTGCTAACTAGCTCCTGTGATGCTGCAGGAAAATCATCAATCACAACCTCTAATTCCTCATCTTTCACTTTATAAGACATCAGTAACCACGATCTATCTAGGTCGCGGTGAGCTTGGACATGAGTGGTGTGCAGTAATTGAGTGATCCTTCGATATTTAGCTACAGCCTCATTGGTCAGTCGGGGAAATTTGGTAGTTGTCGCATGTAGTGCTTCTGAGTATATCCAAAAGTGGATCACGTAATCCTCTTGTCGATTGGGATCCTCTACCCACCACAAGTTTTGATACTGTGCTCCTTTGCACACCTTAACAACTTCAACAATCATTATTTGGTAGTCCTCTGGCTCAATCCAATAAACCAATGTAATTAAGATCAATAGCTAGCTATATGTGAAGGGCCTCTCTCGACCGCATCCTCAATCAATTGGTTCAACAAGAAAAGGGACCGATTCATTTGTACCCCTTCTACACATTGTTGGGCACATGAAATAACCCTTGAAGTGCATTGGACAGGATATTCTTTCATACGATGTTACTGGCTAGGATTCGTGTAGCAATACATATTGTTCTATCATTAATTATTTCAATGTGATACACCATTTGATAATGGTTCAAGTCATACCTCTGTTTCAACCATGCAATAAGCCTCTTATCATTATCCCTTCCTTTGAAATATTGTGATGGGTCTATTCCATCCTTTGGAAACCATGTGATCTCTAAGATCAAGTCCATATTAATCAGAATTGGCATGTCTAAACATAGCGTTCCTCCATGAAATCAAGCCAATAGTTACTTGATGCACGTGTTTTCTTCATTTAGCCACCCAAAATGTGGCATGTTAATGAGCCCTAGAAACCCTAATTTATCCAACCCCTCTGCCCATGGTTGCGGGATACACACTATGGGCCCTCCTACGACCGAAAGTAATGACTCATAGGGATCATTCACTACATCCTGTAAAATCAACAAATCATGATCCTCATACTTCATCTTCATCAACGTTGGTAGAATATCAGTGGTGCACACCATCCCTTATGGCAGCGGTGGAATTTTTCGCTGATACTTTTGATTCTTGGTTAACTACTGGGGATTTGCACCAAGTCAGATGGGAGCGATGTAACCCGAAATATCCTTTATAGAGACCCTGATATGGACCGTTGATTCTATAGCACTAGAGCTGGATGGCCACGTCTGGGTGGCTGCGTCTTCATGTATCATCACCAATGTCCATGTTTACCTCTTCGGTGGCACTGGAGAGCTGGGATTTTTCCCACGTCACTTCTTCGTCGAGGTGGAGGATGATCCGACCTGCATACTGGAAACTTCTTCGATGATGGTAACTGTTCCAATGGGAGAGTCTCGTTCACTAGAAATATCTACCATTTCAGTGTTACTCTGCATCCCGCAACACTTTCCCACAGTCATGAGACACTCTCACACTTCGCTCAATGGAACTAGAACTCAACACTGCTTCAACACTTTTTGCAACTCAACTTAGCACAATGGTGCTTTCATCCTTCATCAAGCACCTTCCTATAGCATCAGTCGATCCCTTATTCATCATTACCAAATCAACTATAGTCATCATGACTAAATCCTGTCTTAACTATCGAATCCATCGTCGATTCTATCAACCCAACGACCGGATCCACCATCAATATGCGTTGCTTCAGCAAGTGCCGTGGGTTAACTATCTTAACTGTGGTTCAGTTATTTCCAATTTGAATAGGTCACGACCCTACAGCTGTTGTGACCCTACAACTGTTGCGACAAAGCTTCCTAACTGTGCTACTAGCTCCCCTACTTGCGCATCCACTTCCTCCTGGTGTGCCCTTTCTCTAGCTATTTATTCGTCTCGGTTTTTTTGTCATATTGCGCAATGCCTTAAACACTATGTGATTCTAGCCCTATCTTGTAGGGATTCAGGAGGCTACCATTCACTAATTTCGGCAGCATCACTCCATCTAAGTGTTGTAATTAAACGACCCTCCGAGAAGTAATTGAATTAACAAGATTTGGACCGAGACAATGCATCTGTAACTTACCTGGATGCTTCAAGAACTTGTTGTCGTAGAGAAGCACCAAATCTCCTTGCTGAAACTGTTTGTTTTTTATATGGTGATTATGCCAAACCTTCTATCAATCCTTCTCAATACGCTAATGGAACCCTGTGATAAAATGTTCTTTTTCAAGCTGTATCAACTGCGTCACGCACTCTTCTAATATGGATTCATCATCCATGCTTGTCATGACAGCAATGCATAGGCTAGGAATAATGTATTCCATAGGTATGACTGCTTCTTTCCCATATACCATTTTGAACGGTTTTTTCCCTAACAATCTCTTGCAAGTGGTGCAATATGACTAGAGCACTACTAGAATTTTAAAATCTTAGACATCTTCATTAGCATTACATACCTTTGTGAGTTCATGCTCCAAGATCTTGTTGAATACTTCTACAGTCTCGTTCTCCTATGGATGATATGGTGTACTTTTCTTATGTTGTATCTGCAACTCCTCCATCAGTGCTATTACTATGTAATTGATAAAATGGTTTCCTTGGCCACTCATCAATATCCTTGGGCATCCAAATCGTGTCACAATGTTGTCAAATATAAATCTTGTTGCTGTCTCAATAGTGCAATCTACGACTGGTGTAGCCTCTTCCCATTGCATCAAGTAGTCGTTTGCTTTGATTATGTACCGTGCAACAGTTCTCTTCCCACGTGGGTTAATTGGATCCACAAAATCCATGGCCAGTTTATCAAAAGGTTACAAAGTTACCTAGGGTACCAATGGCATCTCATCTCGGCGTAATGGTTTTCCTGTGGGTTGATAGAAATCACATGTCTGCGCATAATCTGTTGTATCATTGTGTAAAGTGGGCCACCAAAGACCTGCTTGAAGCACCTTTCCTGTCGTAGTGCGATCCCTGTATTGTCCCCCAGCGACTCCCACATGTGATTTTGATAAGATTTCTCCTTGCTCATGCGGTAGGACACATCGTCGTACAATTTCATTTGGTCCTAGCTTATATAGGTGTCTGACAATCAACTCGTAATTAGAATCTTTAACCACCAACTGCTTCTTTTGACTTGTGGAAATTTCTTTTGGTGCAAACCCTATCGCTAAAAACAGGATTATTGGAGCATAATGATCATCTGCCATGTCAACTATGAATAACTGCTCATTAGGAAGTCTGTCTTTAATATTAGTAGGATCCTCTCCTGTCTCAATTTTGGACAAGTGATCAGGGCCAACATTCAAGCGACCTAGCTTCACAATTATTTCAAAATCAAACTCTTGAAAGAGAAGCATCCATCGTCATATATTCCCCCCCAACACAGGATTATTGACTAGATACTTCAATGTAGAATCGTTAGTAAATATATTGAAGTGATCGCCTAGAAGGTAATGTCCGAATTTTTGCAGTGTGTAGACCATTGCCAGACCTTCTCGCTCTATGGTCGTGTAGTTCTTCTCAAGAAAGGACAACTTCTGACTAGAAAAATAGATTGGGTGACTAAGGTCTCCTTCACCTAGCTATGGGAGCACTAATCCTATCCCAATGAAAGAGGCATCAACATGCACGTGGAACTATTTTTTCCAATCGAGAAAAACAAGTATGGTCTCCGAAGTCGTCTTGGCCTTCAATGCATCAAAGCTACCTTAACATTCTGGACTCCATACAAAGACAACATATTTCTTTAGTAGTTTCTCCATAGGGGTAGTAATCGCATCATATCCTCTAATGAATTTGTGATAGTACCCAGTGTGCCCTAGTGTCACCTGAAGGATCTTCACATTTATCGACGTTGACAAGCTCAAAATTAGCACTATCTTTGTAGGATCAATCAATAATCCTTTCTTGCACACAATGTGACCCAACAGTATCCCAAACAGTGTGCAAAAAATACAATTCTTGCAGTTCATTGTGATATGATGTTGTCAACAACTTTCCAGAATCAGTCGAAGGTTTTCCAAATGATGCTTGATTAGACGATACATTGTTCAATCATCCATATATACTTGTAGGAAATTATGAATGAAATATTTAAATATCGCAACAACAACTTGGGAAAAGATTGCAGGCGCATTCTTTAGCCCAAAAGGACTCATTGTGTATTGGAAGCAGTCCCACTCGGTGACGAATGTATTTTTATGTCTATCTTCCTTAGCGATTCTGATCTGATGATAACCAGAAAATCCATCGGTAAAAGAGTACATCTCCTAACCTCCTACTCCTTCAATTACTTCATCTTTGAATGGTGTTGGAAATGGGTCATGCATACAGGAATCATTCAGTTTTCTTAGGTTGACATAGATCCAAACTTCATCAGTTTTCTTGTCTTGGACCACCATAGGACTGATCCATTTTAATTATTCTACAGGATCAATGATTCCAACATCCAACATCCGATCTAGTTTATCCTTGACTCTTTCTGTGTATCACGGATTTAGGCGATATGGCCTCTATCACACTGGTTTTACATCTGGATTGAATAGAATCCTCATCTCTCCTAGATCACCCAGTATCCCCTTCATTTTTGAGAACTTTGTTGGAAAGAGATCTTGAAATTCATGCAACAGTTATGTGATCTTTGTCATGGTCTCCTCATCCCAGTAGTCCCCAATGCTTGCAAATTTTGAATTCTCCTCCGTTCCAATGTTAAATTTTCTAATCTTCAGTAGCTAATTCATGGGGTCAGTCAGTATATCTGGTGCTACGACATCCCTACTCCCTTCCATCTATGGGATATTGATATTCCATAACTCATCATCATCTTCAGGTTCACCAGATCTATTATAGAATTCTATCATCGACTGCATGTGGCAATGCGCATGTGGGTCCATGGGATATGCGACCGGTACAACTTTTAAAACCATGTCCTGAATGATATGAAGTACATTGTTGACATCAGGATTAGTGTTTGCAAAACTAAAGGTATGCACAAAGAAAACCGTCAACTCTTCCCAAGTGCTTATTTCTCTACGTAGCTCGGCTAATACATACCAGGATCTTGGCATTTCATCCAAGGTGTGAATAAAGGAATGGACCCATTCATCCTTTGGTCATGATGCCCACAATGTTTGGCATTCCATCAAATGGCCACTAGGGTCATTCTGTCCATCATACCTCCTAGTGTGATACACTTCTGTGTTTCCAAAGTGAACTATCATCAGTCGTCGAACACTGTGCCCATCCAGTAATTTTGTAACGAACATAAAATAAATATAATAATTAAATAATTAATAATAAACATTATTAATATGAAAGGACATGACCTTTCATTCACAATTCCTAATCCCTATTTAATAGGTGGGTTATCAACCATTGTAATCGTCTTTTATCATCCTTTATCCCATCATTAATATATACTTGCCTTATGGCTTATCAAACATTCTAGGTGTTCTGGTAACATTGAATTGAATTGTGTGAAGTGAATAATAATTTGCTTCATGTGGTATCAGAGCCAGCCCTTTCTCAGGCATGTGCTCATTCTAGATTTTAGCCAAAAATTTAGATTTTATCTGAGTATTTTCAGAGTTTATCTTAGTTTCCACTCCATTTCTCCTCCATCCCTTTTGTTGTTTTTCATCCCCATCACCATCCTCATCATCTCCCTTCATCCAAACCTATGAACTCCAATGCCATACCACTTTCTCTTTCCTTCATCCAGCATGTCCATACCTTTTTTCTCCATGCACCCTTCATCCGCCACTCCCAACAGTCCCTCCATCTACCCACCAGTGCACCCATTACCAAAGTCTCCCTATCATTAGCTCATCGTGTCATTTCCCTTCATTGTTCATCCTTACCATCAGTCAAGGCTTCACGCCCTCATCACATCCTCCTACCTAGCCAGCCCTCAACTCCACATCCCACGCCCTCCTTCTAGCCACCATCGCCTCCCACATTCATGCCCACACCCTCACGCATCGCTTAGCCCACGTCTACTCCTTCCCTTGCTGTTCCATCGCCCTCCACTGTGCCTACCTCCCCACTCCACTCCATCTCCACTGCCCATCTGCACCGCACCTCACCTTCTCCTGTGTTTCCTCCTTTCCATCCCACGATCCACCAGTCCCGTGATCCTTTGTCCACCATCTCACACTCAACCTGCTCGTGCCTTCCCTTTTTGTCCTTCCCACTGTTGGATCCCTCATCTTATCTCCCAACCACCTCGACCCTCTCTCCGTGCACACCTCTTCCTGCTACTGCGCTCGCTCCCCGTGTGTGCCTCTTCCTGCTATTGTGCTCACTCCCCATGCACGCCTCTGCCTGCTACTTCATCCCCCCTCCGCTTCACAGTACTGCTGTGGCTACCACCTCCATTCGCCACCTCCCTGTTGCGCCCTTGGCCTCGCATCCTACCATCCTTCACCACCTCCTCTACGCGCCTCCCCCATTGGCGTCCTCCTTGACACCGTCATCACACGTCCCGACCTACAAAGAAAAAAAATACAAATTAATATAAAATAATATATTAATTCAAATATATTTTAATATAATATATTTTAAGAAAATCATCAAATATTATGTTTATTATAATATAAATAACATTATAATATTTGTTAAAAAAAAACTATATACAAATATTATATAGTTTATATAAAAAAAAACAATAATAATAGTAATTAAATAATTAATAATTATTATTTTAAAAAAATGAGATATTCTATCATCGAAGAAGGAAAAGAAAAGAAGGGTCATTAACGTAATGAAGAAGACCAATTAGTCAAAGGAAAACAAAATAAAAAGAATCGACGACTATCTATAGTCTAGACAACCATCTAGTGTTGAAGAAATCAGGGACCATGGAATTTGGTTTGCAACTAAAAATAGAGAAATTAGAAGCCAAGCTAAAGCGTTGTCTGAGAGACAATGAAGAGTTATGGGACATAAATACGAAATTGGAAATGTTGATTAAATTACATAAAATGCAAAAAGAGCGCAAGGATAAAAAAAAATTAGACCAGAAAAATCATATAGAAAATTTGTTTTCCCAAATTGAGAAATTAAAAAACAAAAGTGAGTTCGATCAGAAACTAAAAAATCAAGATATAAAGAAAGAAATAAGTGATTACGAATCAGAAACAATACACTTGAACAAAATCGTTAACGACAAATATGAAGAACTGAAGCACATACGATAGAGATTAACAAATCAAGAATCAGTGGTCGACCAATATTGAAAACAAATAAAAGTTCTTCAACAACAAAATAACGACTCTAAAAAAGAACACAAACTGGAGATCATGAAGAGTAATAAAACAATATCCCTCAATTTTGAATAAATTTTCAGATTAAGAAATCATAGCAAAACACTGATTACAAAAATAAAAAAACTGAAAAATAGTAGCAAGAGAGAACAATCTACGGAAGACATTGAAGGGAAACTTCTCGAAAAGTAAGAAGAAAACCAGTGTCTAAATAATCATAATCAGGAACTACAGAATCAAATCAAGAAGTTAGAAATTGGAAAAAAATCACAAAATGAAACAATCGAAAATATTCATAGTCATGACAATATACTAGAGAACCAAGAAGCTCAAATCCAGGAAAGTGCATCCAAAAATTGAATCGAGGAAGTGAAGATAGTCCTCGTCGCAGTCTAAAATAAAGAAGAACAAATAACACCTACACCTTACACACATCCTAATTATAATCATCATTTTGACCAATGACAGGGTCAAAATGAATATTCACAAAAAAATTATTTGGACATGCGAAAATATCGACATACTAAGCAACAATTGAGATGAATTGTCCCACAAAAAGATCTCAGAGCTCCGATAAAAAGAGATCTGGGATGGACCACAGCAAATACGATGCGACAATTCTCTTAGGGAATCTTTAATTCGTATCGGCTCATCTCCTCAAATGTCACAAATACAAAAGGGAAAGAATTCTGAGATGACATATTAAAATAAATCATACATTAATGTCAAATACATCATTGAGGACAAATATTCCCTTACGGGGAAGGCAATGTAACAAACATAAAATAAATATAATAATTAAATAATTAATAATAAAGAAAATTAAGATGAAAGGACATGACCTTTCATTCACAATTCCCAAGCCCTATTTAATAGGCAGGTTATCAACCATTGTAATCATCTTTTATCATCCTTTATCCCATCATTAATATATACTTGCCTTATGGATTATTGAATATTACAGGTGTTCTGGTAACATTGAATTGAATTGTGTAAAGTGAATAATAATTCGCTTCAATACCTAATAGAGATACAAAATCATTATCTGCTGAACTGGTATTGGGGAGGAACAAGGATCTGTGATGATGATCCTCCCATACTGATTCATTGGTACTCATAATTTCTATGATGGAATCGTCTGACGAAAAAGTCTGGGAGAGATAATCCAAAGTAGGAAGAGAGGGTTCTAACACATAGTGCAAGTGGTAAGGATCCAAACCACAATATGAAGATCATCTATATGGGCATTGGAAACGGATTGGATTGCATCGTAAACTACTTCATGCAGACTACCAGAGGATGACTCAACAACTTTTTTACCCTTGGGATCATAGACAAACAAAGAGATCATATTAATGGTCATTGTCTCTGTGCTAGAAGGAGCTGATGGGAACACACCCATGAGGGTGGAGTCTTTCAGCATGCCTACCCCAATCGAATGGTAAGGAGGAGGGGACTGACCTGGCATAGGGATGTTAGTTTCTGTAGGGGCAGTAACATCTGACATGAAGAAATCAAGTTGATCAATTGTCACAATTCTTCCCAAATGCGGAAACTAGAGAGTTCTAAACACCATCGAAGTGATAATGGTCACAACATAAAACCAGTTTCTTCCTAAGAGGAGATTGTAGTCTAACGGGGCATCCACTACTTCCACTTGAATGGAAACATTTCCCCCCCTACCTCAACTGAAAGTGCTGGCATGAGACCATGGGGTTGGAAACCTCTTCCGTCAAAGTATTTTAGGGTCATCAGAGATTTCATAAGCTCGAGAGAGCCAATGTATTTCCAACAGGATAGGGACAAGACTGAGGTTGAAGCACCTTCATATAGAACAGTTATAAATACCTTTTTTCCAACTAATTTGGTTATGATATGAAAAGAAGGTTGGTGAGGTAATCTAGATTTGTTGTTCTCGATGTTGAAATGGATCAAATTCGTATTATTCGGATCGAGGGCTCCTAAGGAAGTTAACAAGTTTTTGCATTGTGTGGGGTAGCTTTGGAGCACTTCTAAGGTAGACATTGCACATGGTTCCTGATCGAGGTCTTCAACAACATTATAGAACTATGCAACTCAGGCATTAGTGTTAAAAACAATTTTTCTAAGAGTAATCTTGGTAGACACAAAATCATATCGAGATTAGGTTTCTCGATAGTTAGGGTACCATTAGACGAGGATTCAGGAGAACCAGTGGAAGGAGCTTTATCTGGAGAAGCAATTCCATTTTTCCTCTCCTCATGCTTGTCATATGACTAACTACGATTTGTTAAACTAATATTTTCCAACGACATCATTCGAACTTCCTCTGTAGAACTAGAATTTCGCTGGTTAGACATGTGGTATACCAGTTGTTGTTGAGAAGGAAAAGGATCAGTGAGAACTGCTAGCATGTGGTTACTTTTTAAAAAATTGTTAATTTCATCACGTAGGGGACACTCCTTCATGAAAGGGTCACCACCACACAATAGGTAGGGATATTTGGCTTTCCTTTTTCCTTTATTGTCATTCTCTGGGGCCATGGGTTTTGGATTTTCTTGTTGGTTTCTGGGTTTCTTATTTTTACCTTTTCCCCTTTTCTTATTACCAGATGATTGCGTACTTTGAATAGAATTCACCTTGGTGGAAACTATAGGATTAGAAGGAGCAGTAGTAGAAGGAATAGGTTGTTTGGCAGATTTTACTGTCGATGGAGGTTGGATTGAACCGATAACCCCATTGACAAAAATTTCCGCAAGTGGCTTGGTCGGGTCTATGCTAGGACATGGAGCTTGAGGAATAAGGTCATACAAAGTTTTGGATTGAGACTACATCAAGTCTAGATAGTAAGCGTGACTGATAGCCTGCTCTTCAATGACAACACCCCCCATAGCCACATCTCGGGCAATGGGTGGCAATAAAGACTTCGTAAACCAATAAGCTAAGATTTGGTCCAGGACAGGAGCTTTAATGAGCCTTCTTCGCCTTCTCCACTCATGGATGTGATCGAATATGTGAGTGGAGGTATTTTGATGTAGAGAAGTCATAAGGTCTATACCCATTTCATAACGAATGGGTAGCTGAAAGTGCATGAGGAAGACAGTTGTCAGAGAGCTAAAGTCCATAAATGCATGTTGTGGAAGTTCAATGGACCAGTTGGCAGTCATATCGGTCAATGTGCGCTGGAAGAGTCTTAATCAGACAGAATCATCCATCAAGGAGTTTGATGAACACCACAGATGGAAGGTCATAACATGGTTTTTTGGATCATCTCTATGGTTTCCATGGAATTTTGGAATGTTTGATGGTAACTTTACTGGGATTGCGAACCATGAAGGGTTGTGCCGAATGGGGTCATTTATCAATTAGGATAAATCAAGTAAATCCAAAGTCACTAGGAAAGGTAATTGACAATTGGTCTCCACATACGGGTAGTATTGATAAGGCATGTATCCACCAATAGGGATGTAAGTTGACTCATACACAGGTTGTTCAAATGTCTGATGAGATGATGAACCTCTCAAAGATTGACCTCCAGAATTAGGGCCTCCAGAGCCACTAGGACCACTAGGACCATTAGGAGGAGGACCCCTGGGACCACTAGGACCCCAGGACCACGAGGAGGAGGGCCACCAGAACCATCGAGACCACTAGGAGGAGGACCACCATGGTCTCCAGGACAACTATGGCCTCCAGGACAACCAGGAGGAGGACCACTAGGAACCCCAGGACCACCAAGGCCTCCAAGACCACTAGTGCCTCTAGGATCACCAGGAGGAGGACCACCATAAGGTGGTCCATCAAAACCTCTAGCAATAGGAATAGGTGTTCCTCCCATTGCTAGCATGCAGGAAAAACTGGGTTTCCCCGACGGTGTAAATGTATTCCCAAGGTATGGAATTCCAGTATAAGACATTCCTATAGGGGTAGGTTGGTAATTCATATTTCCTACAGGAATTTGATTTGATGGATAACGATAACCAAATGAGGGTTGATTAACTACATTTTGTGCCACTGAGGGCTAACCTGAACTTGAAGTAGGGTTTACCATATTTGTATTGGTGGGAGGGACGTAAACTGTGGGTTTTCCTATAGCAGAGGTTTGTCTATGACTAGTAACAATTCTACTAGTGGGTAACGTAGGTCACGCCGGGGGTTGTCCCCCAACGTTAGAAGGTACAAACACTACTGGAACTGAAGGTTTCCCCCCAACCATAGAAAGTGTGGTGTGATTAGAGACAAACCTAGAATTTGAAACTACAGTAGCGAAATTGGAGGTATAGAGCTAGATTGCGAGAAGTCTCAGCATAAGCTCGATGACCATCAGTAGAAGCTCTAATTTCGGCCACAGGCCAAGGATCTGTGTTACGGGTAATCTAGATGATATAAATTCATCATGAGGTGTAGGTGCGGCCAAAACTATGTCTAGCCTTTTCATTCTCTCTTGAATATCTCGTGCACAATGAATAGATGCTTGAATTTGTCTATACTATTCTTCATGTGGAGAATTTTGTTTGGGAGAGGTTCTATTAACCCCAAATGAGGAAATGGCTTGACCCATGAAAGTTCTCCAAAACAGAGCATCCAATCCATACTCAGGTGCATCAGGATTATCAGTACAACCTTCCATATGCAGATGGAAGGAAGCATCAACCATAGGATGTTGTTGAGCGAAGGGATTAATATAAGAAGTGAAGTGGTCTCCACTTTCTACAACTATATTTTCTTCCTCATGGGTACTATTGGGGAAAAACATTAAACAATTTATAACAGATATCCAACAATTTAATTGTCAACCCAGAGAGAGCGTAGAATTGTGAGGTACATGCAAAATATATGTAGGGTCATAGCTTCACTGAACTTAATCTATAACTGAAATTGAATTAAACTTACAAAATTAGGAAATGACATGAAATAAACTAGTATAAAGCAATCGACATTAACTGGTGAGCTCACATGAAACCAATACTATCAATTCATAAGCAAAACATAACAACTCATAAGAAAGAAAGTGCTTAAAATATATATTAACATGGAAGAGTACAGGATTTGCATCAAAGCATAATCTCCATTACAATCATAAATCCATTCTATGACTAACTCTAAACTATTCTCTCCTTCCAAACCATTAGAGAGATCTCTAACCAAAATGAGGAGAGAGCTCTCCTATTTATACATGAACTCAAGATAACTGATCATAATTACAGATCCACTATTCTCTCAACTTATCCCTCAAAATCCTCAACAAATCCACCACTCATCTCTTCAAATCCTCAACAAATCTACAACTCATCCCTCAAAATTCTCCAACAAATATTGGATGAGATATTCTCTCCACATCTCCATGATCTTCTCCTAGAAGTTAGCTCACATCTAGAAGATCAAATTCGAATCTCAGGCTAGGTGGTCACTTATGAGCTTGTTAAAGTCTTCAAATACTCCTGTAAGCATCACCAAACTCACCCAACTTTAGTGTATAATGAAAATATGTTATTTTTCTGAATAATTAACCACAAATTCACTGAAAATACTCAAAAATAAATGAGTTGGAAAATAACAAGGTAACCCATACTCATTCATGAAAATGGTGGATATTAATGGTTTTATGGAAGGATAAGATAGGAATAAGGTGACAAATGGTATAGGAAAGATGAATAAAATGTGGTCTTTTTGCGGCTCAACATACCCCCTAACTTGACTATTTGCATCTCCTCATGCAACTATGCATTGATTTTCTTTTTAACTTTTGGATTTATAGCTCGGCTTTACATGATGATGGTATGTAACAGTAAATCATTCCATGATTTTGAAATGCATGAGTAGCAGCAATTTTCCTTATGGTTGGTTCTTGTGTGACAACCGTAAGTATAACAAATGTTGGTTCTTTTGTTGACAACATTCACTTGTATTTTATTTTTGCTGCAATACATAAGATTTATGCATTAGAAATGATGAACCATCAATGTATATTAGAAATCCTTTTTCATAGTTATGAACCATGCCAATAAATA
>LPNX011190526.1:2387-34019 GCA_001517045.1 Pseudotsuga menziesii | reverse complement strand
TATTTTGTTTGCTTATAAAAAGCCATATTTTAAAACAACAAAAACAAATAAAATATAAAATAAAGTTGATTTTTGGTGGAGGAGCTTTTCAAGAGGTTCATCCAAGTAATCAACATTGGAGTCCATTAATTTGACTAGAGATTGTTGCAACCAAATCGTGAGTTAATTGTAACAGGCACCAATTCACTAGTGTAATTAGTGGCAGGATATCGACATTCCTTCAATCCATTAATTGGATTAAATGACTTAATGAATTCAACTAATTATTGTAATGGGAGGTTTGGTTTTTGTGATTATTTGGGGATCGAAATTCCCTCCGATAGGCATAACGAATGGAAAGAAACCTTACAAAACCTTACGTGAGAATAATCCAGAAAGAATCACACGTGGAATGTGGTTGTAACCACCAGCAATAATCATAGCTAAATCAACGAAAAGAGATATTGATGAGTGTGATGTGCATGAATTCCATATTAGGAGAGGATAGTCAAGAGCTGATCCAGAAAATGGTTTAAACATGGTTTCAAGGACACCGAAGGAGCGACCTTTTGAAAATACACAAGATTTTATTTTATTCCGAATGAAAGGATGAAAGTTAGCGATAAAATTGTTGCTATTTTGCATGGAGGGATGTTTGCATTTGCATTTATAGGTTTCACATGATAGGATATTTGTAGGTTTCTTCCATACGACAGATGAGGTATCTTCCATCCTCTACGAGACTCAGAACGCCGGACGAGTTTTGCAGCGGGTGCTCCCTGTTGGCCACCCAAGCGATTGTCTACTAAGAGACAGTATCATACTAAATACGAACATACCATTTCTCAACATTGTTGTTGTTGATATTTGAAAATTCCCAATATGAAGACACTTCTCTTAGAAATTCTGGTCTCGTTACCAGTGAGAGAACCACTTAGCTCTATGCTGTCGAAAGTTGGATCCGCCCCATCGCTAGGCTTTATCTGAATCAGCGGCACAAGGAGAAGGAAAAACCAACCCACAATCTGGGAGTGTTGATTTGTCATGATATTTCTAGTCCCACTTTTCAGATCAATGATCTTCGTAGCTACCATACCATTCTGTGAAGCACCTCATAATGTGTTTGGCTACCAACAACAACACTGAATGATTTTGGTAACTAAGTTTGGTTACCAACAACAACAACAACAATAATGTTCGTCTTTGGGTATTCTTTTCACAGAGCAAAGTTTTCTTGCCTTTTTGAAAGTACTCTGAAGATCTTAAATTCAAAGTTTGACATCATTTCCAAGTTTAATTCTGAGTTCGATATTTTCATTTCGATTTTGGATTTTTCGCTTTCATGAGCTAAAAAGTATTAATTATCGATGATTAAATAAGTTGTTGGATCCAATTGGTGCTCTAATCATTCATTTTAAAACATTCAAACCCTTTCTTTTGGATAACCATAATCTTTCACAAAGATCAAAATTATTGATCGATGAAGGAACAATTCCACCATTTGTTCTGAGTGAGATACTGATTAATCCATGGATTATTGACTTATTTGATCATGAAAATAATCGCATGGAATTGTTCAATAACACTAATTTTTCGACGATATCCAACGATCGAGACAATTGGTTGAATCCTGTGAAACTATCTGATCAGAGCTCATTGAGAGCTTCTTTTCACGGAGCAAATAGCTCCATTTTTTTGATTATTTGCATCATCCTCGGTCAAATTATAGGAAGAGATTACCTTCTAATATGGAAATAATTCATATAAAAACGAAGAATCTTACATATGGACAGTTATTCAATCTTTTTCCCATCCACAACAATATCTCTTCTTTGCCCATTGGTGAAATAGGACCTGTTCAGTCGGAGAAAGAGACTATTTTATTCATCAAATCACAAGTATCTAACATATTATTATTTAAATATTTGAAATGAAAACGAAGTGGGGACCAAAAGTTTGTATCAATTTATGACTTGTACAGATCCTTCAATTTACTAACTCGATTGAATCCATTCATTTGTGACAAGAGATATATTTCCTCGATCGAAGAGATTTATACAAAGCCTTTAACAAAAGAACAAATAGTAAATTTGGAAAAAAAAAATTTCCAGCCTTTTTTCAATAGATCCGATTCAAAAGAAAACAACCTCGATCAGTATCTTAAAAAGAGTTGGATTCTTATCCCTTTATTCGTCTTTGGGTATTCTATTCATCTATTATGGATTTTGGGTATAAATTTTGTTGAAGCTAATAAAATTTTAATCCATTTGAAGTCGAAAAATTCTAATTATGTTTAGCATTTCGGAAGAGAAGCCATAGTTTAATATCATATCATGGGTCATTTTCTTTATTTTAGGTTTTGTTTTATATATACATTTTATTTTTTATTTTTATTCCTATATAGATATATTAACATTTGGTTTGTTAATGTTTTGATTTTTTTTTTAGCAACTAAACCTTCTCAAGGATCCATAGTGGTTTTTAATAGGGACTTCCTTCAATGGATTGGACTGTAGTGAAGGATCTCGATATTATACCAATTGTTGGAATATTGGACAATACCTTGTTGGAATATTGGACAATATCGAGAGGCGGGGGGGAGGTAAATCAGTATTGATAAATTTTAACAATTTAAAACCACTTTTAACATATTTATTAAAACATCACATCAACAAGATACAAAAAACCCAACATTTATCATGGAAAACCACAAACACTTTCTATAACTCAAGAATTATATTTACAATTGTTTTTGCATGCTACAACTTGTTGGAGACACTAATACCCAATTTTTTTAGCTACAACACATGCCTGCTCCAACAAACAAGGATGCTACAACACCCTATTTTCCAGCCACTACTAGAAGGAGGCTACAACCCCCTTGTAGGATTACAGCCTGCCATATCACCACCCTACCACCCTAATTTTGATCTTTTTCTTCAAATTATTCTTCACTTTATTGGTCTTTGTTGTTTCTCATCGTTACATTGATCTAGATTGTTGTGAAATCTTTCTTCCACTCCAAACTCTTATTTAAATACTTATTTCATCATTTCTTTTAACCATTGTTTCTTTTCATCATTTTGTCCCTTCCTGAAGGCCTTTTCACCAATGCATCTCTTGATTTTAGAAATGTGTATTTTCATGAACTCATGCAAAACAACCCGAAAACCTGTTTTGGAAGACCTATAACTTTGTCTTCAAGCATTGTTTAGGAGAAATAAGACTATATTCAAATGCACACAGCAACAGGATACATCTTAATGGTCTCAGGTTATTTTTATTAGTTTCCTACAAAATATGGTGGGAATTTTACTAAGGCAACTTAAACTATTTTTTCAATAGTTAGTCAATTTATATCAAATTTCCCAAAACAGTCTGAAACCTCATTTTGGAAGACCTGTAACTTTTTCTTCAAGTATGTTTTAGGGGAATTGAGACCATAGTTAGTTGCACACATCAATAATCTAAAACTTGATGCAATCATAGAATTTTTATCAGTATCCTACAAAATATGCAGCCATTTTACTGAGGCCACTTAGTGAAATTTAGTAGAACTGAAAGAGTGCAAATCATGCTAGAAAGCACTTTTGGAAGACTAAGAACTTCACCTAGACATATTGTATGGACAAAGAGATACTGAACGTCTTGATAAATAAGGTATTCGAATTGACAAGATGACGAGTGATCTTGATATGCACTACAATATACATATGAGTTTAAAAATACCATGTAGTTTAGAAGCCAAACACCAATACATCCAACAAATTCTAGTGTTGATTTTGTTGAGCACCAAGAAAGATATCCATGTTGTCTTTATACCTTTGAGATATGCCCAACATCGTCCCAATATTTATATGTAGATAAAAGGTCACTTTCACTTGAAATATATACATTGCATTTTAGCTTAAAAATTTACACAAAATTTAGCATAGTCACATTCACTTGAAATATTTTTGCTAAAAGTAACAATGCCTAAGGTACTTTAACAATAGCTTTCATACTTTTCTTACACTTGTAGGTTGATTGCATCATAGATTTAATACTTACACTTAGGGATTTTCTCAATGATTGCACCATTAAATTATTATGAACATAACGGTCATAAGAGACCAATTAGATGCTAAATTAATGTATGAAACCCCCTCGTTTGCACTAAAGGGCTAGCTTGAATACACCAAAATGCAAGCAAATTAATATATAAAACCCTCTTGATTGTGGGACAAGGCATCCATCCACTTAGCAATTTGAGTAATCAAGAGATTCAAAGGATAGTTGAAGGGGCCCTAATTCTAAGGATGGTAGCCAAGGTAAACCCTAGATTCTTCTAAGAACAAGGAAATGTGAACAAAAAGGATCCAAGACATTATAGAAATATAGTCATTATGAACTCAAAATGCTACTTATGAGAATAGAACTTTGGCATTCACGATAGAACTCCATTCCACAATCACATGGGCTAGATCTAAGTGAAAATTGAAGGGCTAACTACCTCTTATTGTTAGTTCCTAACTCTGCACACAATTGAAGGGGTACCACATACATGTTAATGTATTTCAAGCTACAAGGTGCTTGACAATTTACATCTAATTCAAACAAAGTAAGCAAGATTCTATGACAAGTAGGAACTATAATACAACAACGTGAAAGTGATCTTCAACATCACAATTTTGTTAAAAAGTCCTAGTTTAGGGTAAAATCGTCATAAGTCAAGTAGTTAGCATTAGGTGGCTTAGCTTGATTGTAGTTCTTTTCCTTTTTGTTAAAAGAAATGGAAAAAATGTTTCTAATCAAGAGGAAAATAACCTATCAGCAAACTCCACCAATTGATTTCAAATGTATCATTCTTGACAGTTTATGTTCATACAAGACTAATTAGATGCCAAATTAATGTATGAAACCCCCTTGTTTGTACTAAAGTGCTAGCTTGACTACACCAAATTGGAAGAAAAATAATGTATGAGACCCTCTTGATTATGGGACAAGGAATCCCTCCACTTAGCAATTTGAGTAATCCAGAGATTAAAAGGATAGTTGAAGGGGCTTTAATTCTAAGGATGGTAGCCAAGGTAAACCCTAGATTCTTCTAAGCACAAGGAAAGGTGAACAACAAGGATCAAAGACATTATGGCAATATACTCATTATGAACTCAAAATGCTACTTATGAGAATAGAACTTTGGAGTTGAGGATAAAACTCCATTCCACAATCACATGGGCTAGATCTAAGTGAAAATTGAAGGGCTAACTACCTCTTATTGTTAGTTCCTAACTATGCACACAATTGAAGGGGTACCACATACATCTTATTGTATTTCAAGCTACCCAATGCTTGACAAATTACATCTAATTCAAACATAGTAAGCAAGATGCTATGACAAGTAGGAGCTAGAATGCAACAATGTGAAACTAGTCTTCAACATCACAATTTTGTTAAAAAGTCCTAGTTTTGGGTAAAACTCCCATAAGTCAAGTAGTTAGGAGTAAGTGGCCTAGCTTGATTGTACTCCTTTTCCTTTTTGTTAAAAGAAATGGAAAAAATGTTTCTAATCAAGAGGAAAATAACCTGTCATGCAATGCAAGCTCCACCAATTGATTTCAAACATCATTGTTGATAGTTTATGTTCATTAATTTTAAAGTTGTTTTGAAAAGCTTTATATATTTTCATGAATAAAAAAACCTTCAATTTTTTTATTATCTATTTTCATCAATAAAAAAACTATAATAAAATTATGAAATTGCTTTCATTTTTTATTAATATCTATTTTCATAAATAAAAAACCATAATTATAAAGCTAGGAGCTTACTCATTTATATAAGACATATTTTATACTTGAAAAAAAAAAAACTCTATTCTCACTTAATTCAAATAGAAACTAATACACTGCATAACAAAGTTAAATGATGCTTTTTTTTAAATAACAAATACTAGTAGTATGCATAGGCCATAACATCAGGAATCAAGAGGCCCCACATCAAAAGTAACAAATTGTTGATGGTAATTCTACTTACATCATTCTACCCATAAATATATGAAAAAATGAAATATCTCAAATGTACAAATACCATCCACTCTACAAAGACCATTGCAGACGAATAACCTATATTCAAATATTCAAATTCTTTATGACTTAGAGTTTAGCCATCTCAAATGTACAAATATCTTCCACTCTACGAAGACCATTGCAGAGAAATCAACCATATTCAAATTCTTTATAACTCAGAGTTTAGGCATCTCAAATATACAAATACCATCCACTCTACATAGACCATTGCACCATTGCACCATTGGAGAGGAAAACCATATTCAAATTCTTTAGGCATCTCAGATGTACAAATAACATCCACTCTACAAAGACCATTGCAGAGAAATCAACCATATTCAAATTGTTTATGAATACCAATCTCTTTATGACTCAGTTAATCTCTAGAATTCCAGTTAAAATTTGAAGCAGGTCTTTGGAGTGCCTATAAGCCTTGTTTTGGTCACCCTAAAGGCGAGCCACTAATCAACCTATTTCAGTCGATCTAAAACAGCAATCTTCTAACCGCGACCTTTTGTTCCATCATAAAAGCTCTAAAAGTTCAAGTCACACAAGCACACACTGTCAGCTGAAGTAACTAATCAGCTAATTTCTATTGCTCAATCCAATGAAAATTATCAATCACAAGCAGTTCTGACTTACCATTTCTTGTAGTTCTTCAGTAATTAGATCCCACTCTGCTGCAATTTCAAGGTTTGGATCCGACTGAGTTGCAATTTTAAGAATATTTGAATCCCTAGCACTTACACTATCAATGCTTACTCCCTGCAGCTGGATAGGAGTATTAGAATTTTCTCTAGGCTGCTCATCTTGGATGAGCCATAAGGTATTATGACAGCAACATCAATATCCTCCAAAGTTACAGTGATTTCTCCATTTTGCTCATCTATGGAAGCACCATCAGGTATTACGATAGGAACATCAAAATCTTGCAAAGTTACACTGATTTCTCCAGGCTGCTCATCTATGGAAGCACCATCAGGTATTAGGACAGCAACATGAAAATCCTGCACAGTTACACCAAATGCTTTTTCTCCAGGTTGTTCAATCATGGAAGCACCATCAGTTATTGACACCACATCTGAAAGGTTGAGATTCATATTGTTACCCGATAAGATGGCCTTCTCATTAGAATCCTGTAAAGAAATATCTACACCAAATAATACAACATTTCCATTGGTATCCTTCGTCATCCGATGAGTTGAACTTGACACACAATCATCAAAGAAAACATCATTGTCATCAAAAGAAACATCCTTCTCAAGAAAAATCTCCTCCTCATCCTCAGACTCATCAACAGAAATATCTTCATCCTCCTTGGAATCATTAAAAGAAACCTCCTCCTCATACTCAGACTCATCAACATAAATAACTTCATCATCCTCAGAATCATAAAAAGAGACCTCCTCATGAACAGAAATATCTTCATCATCCTCAAAAGAAACCTCCTCCTCCTCAGACTCCTCCTCATCCTCAGACTCATCAACATAAATATCTTCATCATCCTCAAAAGAAACCTCCTCCTCCTCAAACTCAGACTCATCAACAGAAATATCTTCATCCTCTTCAAACGAAACATCCTCCTCATCCTCAGACTCAAAAGAAACATCCTCATCCTCAGACTCATCAAAACAAACCTCCTCCTCATGCTCATCAAAAGAAACATCCTCATCCTCAGACTCATTAAAACATACCTCCTCCTCATGCCCATCAAAAGAAACATCCTCATCTTCATCATCAAAAGAAACATCGTCACCTTGAAACGATCCAACATTTCCTTCAAGATGCTTTGTCCATATAACCTTCCCACCCTCTTTTGAGAATTCTACTACCTGCATTAATTAAGAACTGTCGAAAAGAAATACCTAATTGGGAAAAACAAAGGATTACACTAAGACGGAAATAACTAATAGCCATCAAGAAATTCTTTTCATCTTAACCTATTAAGCACCGAGAAATTCTTAAAAGTTTCATCTTAACCCATTAAGCATCAAAAAATTATTGAAAATTTATTCTTAACCTATTAAATTTCATTTTAATTTATTAATTCTGCACAAATAGTACATATCTTTTTTGAAATTTTAATTTATTAGTCAGTTTTTTTAACCACTTAAAGATTTTCCATTTCTTTTAATGAGTACTGCAAAGAAGAAATATAACTTCTTTAACTACAAGACTAGGAAGGTGCTATGTTCCATAATGTACATTGAACATTGAAACTGTAGCAAAAATAGAATATAAATGCTTGTGATACAGACATTACCGATGTATCATAGAAGCAAGTAAGGCAGAGATCGTGGTTATTCATCCTGCAAAGGCATATCCATATATTAATTATTTATTTTATAAATGACACTAATTTGAATGCAAAGCTATATACAATCTATTAACATCACTTACATTTTGGAAGGACCTTCAATGGGACACATCCCGCAACCATCACATTGCACTCCCTGGAAGATTCCAAATGTCATCTTTGAAGGACCTGAAAGAAAGATTCTCAGGATTCTCAGGACCATGATGGCAATTGAGGATTCTATAGAAAGGGAAGGTGTTGAAGGACAAAAATGATTATGAAACTTGCAATCATTACCATTTTCTTGTTCTTGCTCGTTCAGTGTAGGGTTTGCTCCATTATTAGCGTGGGTGTCACCCTTTGGAGTTGCGCCATTATTAGCCTGGGTGTCCTCATACTTCACCTACAACCAAGAAGAGCAAAGGAATGAAGCTAACTGATTATTTCAAAACTTGCAGAGCTGTAAATTAACATAAACAAAAAAGTTGATTGATTGTAATAATCAATGGATCTTGATTATGTGTTTTTTAATTTAGATTTTGAGAGATCCAAATTTTCAATTATCAGTCTATCTGCTTACATAGTGGTCCAGATGACACGGGGATTCTACAAATCAGCCTCTTCGGCAGGGTTTAACACAGTTACTTAAAATAAGTGGGTTAACCGTAAAAGCCTAATTATAGCTTGCCACTGATTTCAGTGGGTTAACAGTAAAAGCCTAATTATAGCTTGCCAGTGCATGACTTCATGCAAGAGAGGGTAGGCCTGCCCTGCTCACGAATTACTGAAACTAGTGATATGACAATGAAGTTCAAAGATAGAAGATAGAAGGAAAGTTTTACACCTGATTTTTGAGCCAAGTTAAAAAGAAAATACTGTGTGCAATTTAGTGAAATAAAAATAATCCTACAAAAATTAGAGTCCAGCTACAAAATCTACAATACAGAAAACGACTTGAAATGGATGTAATGAATGGCAGCACTGTAATAAGCTAGAAAAAACCACAATACAGAAAACAGAAAACAATTTGCATTGGATGGAAGCACTGTGATAAAAATAGGGTTAAAAAGAGAAAATAAATAAATGGTCACTGGGCTACTGGAATTTCTCTGCATTGCCCAAGACAAATTTCGTGCATCATAGTAGGAAGTTGGAATTTCTCTGTGTTGCCTTAGACAAATTTCTTGCATCTTAGGTGAGGTATCGCCATACCTCACCTACAACTACAACCAAGAAGAAGAGCAAAGGAATGAAGCTACCTGATTATTTCAAAACTTCAAGAGCTGTAAAATAACATCAACTTAGTAAAATAAAGATGATGATAATAATCAATGCATCTTGATTATGAGTTTTTTATTCTTGATTTTGAGTTTGGGAGATCCAAATTTTCAATTTTCAGTTTATATGCTTACAGAAGGTCCAGATGACAAGGGTATTCTACAAATCAACCTCTCTAGCAAGGTTTTACTTTTGACACAGTTAAGTAAATTAAGTAGGTTTAACACTAAAAGCCTAATTATAGCTTGTCACTGTAATAAGTAGCTTAACAGTAAAAGCCTAATTATAGCATGCCATTGCATGACTTCAAGAGAGGGTAAGCCTGCCCTGCTCTCAATGAATAAAAAATAACGAATTACTGAAGCTAGTGATATGACAATGAAGTTTTACACCATGCCCAAGTAAGTGATTTTTGAGCCAAGGTAAAAAGAAAATACATTCTGCAATTTAGTGAAATAAAACAAAAATTAGACTGCAGCTACAAAATCCACAATACAGAAAACAACTTGCAATGGATGTTATCACTGGAATAACCTAGAAAAAACCACAATACAGAAAACAATTTGCAATTGATGTAAGCGCTGGAATAAAAATAGGGTTAACAAGAGAAAATAAATAAATGGTCCCTGCCTTACTGGAATTTCTTTTTGTTGCCCCAGACAAATTCCTTGCATCTTAGTAGGAAGTTGGATTCCGATGAATTTATTGTA
This sequence comes from Pseudotsuga menziesii, assembly GCA_001517045.1. Classification (NCBI taxonomy): domain Eukaryota; kingdom Viridiplantae; phylum Streptophyta; class Pinopsida; order Pinales; family Pinaceae; genus Pseudotsuga; species Pseudotsuga menziesii. The sequence goes on along the minus strand of LPNX011190526.1, from coordinate 23,712 downwards.
TTGTTTGTATAAGACAATTTATAAGAAAATGTCTGTTCAGGAAATAGAAGCATTAACTTGTATTTAAGAAGAAATTTGAATCCAAACTCTTAAAACCATTATCAGTTGTGTGTTCTGCTAATTGGAAAGAATTTCCAGGGAAAAGTTAAATTAGTAACCAACTGCAGCTTTTAAAAAGAACAAAAAAAAACTTCTTTAACAATATCCAAACACAGCCAGCCAGCTAAAAATGAGGAAAAAAAAACGTGCTCTTAATTCAGCTCCTTTTAACGCTCAAATTAAACAAAACTGACAAAACATGTTCTCAATTCATGTCCAAGATTGAGATATAGAAGCAACCATTGCACCCGGAGAAATGAAAAGTTAAAAATTGAGATATAGAAGCAACCATTGCACCCGGAGAAATGAAAAGTAAAAAATTGAGAGATAGAAACAACTATAGAACTCAGAAGAATGAAAAGCAAAAAATTAAGATATAGAAGCAATTATTGCACTCACAGAAATGAAAAGCAATATTGTTGAACAAATCAATTCCACAAAAAACCATCAAACCCAAAAACTTTTAATCAAAAACTGGGAAAATCATGTTACCTTTACGACTAAACACATGGATTTGCTGCTATCAGGCCCAACAAGCAACGGAAGACCAGACATCGAGATAGTAGTTTAACGTTCCCCTGAATCGCGAGTTCGAATCACACAATTGCCAGGAATTTCTGCGCAGGAAGATTTATCGACTGATAATTTTCAACAGTCACAATATTAAGCGATCAATTTGCGCCTCCAAGCATTTGCGCCTGGGCTGCTATTTAATAGGTAAATTGAAATTCTGGCATCCTCCTTCAAATCACACATAAGTGGATTCAATCACGAGGTATCTTTGCATGCATGCACCTCTATATATTCACATTTATATTAATTTTTCCACCGAGTTACTCAAATATTCACATTTATATTATTTTATATACCTAGTTACGGGGTTCCCAGTTTTTATTGAAGTCATTGCTTAAATATAAATACTTTGATATGTCAAAATATATGTACTATCATCCTTCGACTAAGGAAAAAAGTATTTAGGAAAAAAGTATATGGAGACTTAGATTTGGACTTATGATTTATAGTTGTATATCTATTTGATATGTCTTAAGTTTAAATATATATTTAAATGATGGAAGGATGTTTGTACTTATTAATTTAATAAGTAGATAAATTTAATTTGTTTTGCTTTATTTTTTAGGTGCTTCGCAAATTTTGTCTTGATACACTAGTTTTTGTTAAATTTTAGTGGTTTGCGTGGTCTTAAATAGACCAAAACCAAATTGCATGGACTAACTTCCTATGAATCATGTTATTGAATATCTAAATTTAAATTATACACATCCAATGATGGAAGTTGTTATTAAGGAGTGAGAATAAGTGAACAATTTAACCTTTTGGTACTTTGTATTTTTTTTTTTAAATTTAGTGGGCCTGTATTATTTAAAAAAAAATTTAGTCGCATTTGTGGTCTTAAATGGACCAACATGGTCAGATTTTGTTAGGACTGTTTATTTTCCTTAAAATCCATTCATGTTTAAAATTAAAATTGCAATCTGAACATAAATCTCAACATAAAGTATATCTTCATAGCTTGAATGATTTTGGATTTACTCTATAAATAGTTTAGTAACCGAAGTTTTAGGTAGACACTCCACCCATCTCTACATAATCAACATAAAGAAGCAACTTAATTGATAAATTATCAATATAGGGTGAAGAACAACATGATTTAAGGATCAAAGAATTCTAAACTAAGGGAGTGACCTTAAGTAAATCATGATAATAAGGAATGAAGCCAAAAATAAATTTAAAAATATAAAATATATAAGAGACTCTCCATTATTAATTAAATAATTAAAACAATTAACCAATTATCCAACAAAAGAAAATAAAGTTAAAGATTGTAGGGAGGGAAAAACTCATTAAATTGGTTAAATACTTTAGGGCTGAATTAATTATAATTTAGTGGGTGTTCATGACCCATAAAGTTAAGAAATATAAAATAATAAAAAAATTGCATATGAGGAAGTTTAAAACAAATTTAGTAAAGTAAAGCTAGGGTAACAACTGAAAATTTGAGGGTGAACAAATTTCTTTTGAGGGGTTGGACAATGATTCATTTTTACAAACTTAACAACCTCCTAGGTACATGATTAAAATATAATTCTAAGTTGTAAAATGTTTTTTTATGCATTACTATACTATCACTTGGGGAAGAACTAGTATGTGAGTCTATATTTTTAGGTATGGCTTCTCTCTTGAAGTATGGTATGGTGTGTTTGTTGAGCTTGAGAATGAGGCATTTCAAGCCTTAGTGGCATCCTTGCAACCTTTCCCTTTGTGGTGCATTAGCCTAGTGAATTTGTCAAGTTAGCTTATGTTTTGGAGGTTAAACATTCCTCTTCAACTTCCAAGTATAACGCTTTGGCTCTCTTTGATTTTGTTCTGGTTACACAAATTATGGGGTTATGGCCTTCTCAAATATCAATGGAAATTTGGTTGAACAAAAAATGGGGTTGAATGCTCGTTAGAGATTTGCAACGCAACTTGTATGGAAGAGGATATTATATATTTCTCTTTGAAAAGGAGGACGAGGGCCTTATCTTGAGAAGTGGTCCTTATTTTATGGGGCCAAGGGGAGTGTACTTGAATAGATGGAGTTTAGTTTTTTATCAAGAGAAATATTTTCCCTCTGTTTTTCTAGTTTGGGTGAAGCTTCCATATCTCCCTCTTCATTGCTGGAGTGATGAAGAACTTGTAGTTATTGGGAACTCGTTAGGGTGCTAAATTGATAATTCAAAGCCAAAACCATTGATGTTTGGTTGTGCTCATAGTGGTATTTAGGTGGAGTTGGAGAAAGAGTTTCATGAAGCAATCAAGTTCACAATGGATGGATGGGCTCATTTGATGAAACTAGACTATCATCAAATCTAGTTCAAATGCAAGGGCTCCCATGAATATGGGAATTTTGCTAGAAATCACCCCAAGACCCACCCCATACCAAGAAACAATGAAATAGAAAAAGGGTGGTGGTAGATAAAGAAAGGGGGGAAACCCTATGAGAAGAATGGATAGAAAGCATCGGTAGCTCCCACCGGCCCTTCAGTTGAAGCTAAAAGCATTCCCTCTTCCTTGAATTATTTTCAAGTTATATTGTAAGAGGGCGATGAAGCTCCAAAGAAGGAATTTTCAATGGGAAACGGACTAGATATGGGTTTAAATAAGAATTCTCTCTCTAATTAGTTGGTTCCATGAGAAATTGGGGCATAAGCAAGTTATATTCCTATGTTTCCATTGGAAGTGATTCGATAAATCTTGGGAGTGAAAAACAAGGGATTAGTCATGTATAGTGGAATCCTAACTAGAACTAAGGCATAACAAACTCAAGGGGAAACTATGATGGACGCAAAGGGAAACTATGGAATATATAGAGGAGGATAGACCTCCACACAAAAAGGGGAAATCCACTAAAAAGACTCTGTGATGAAATAGTAGCTAATAAAGTGCACTAGGAAGATAAGCATCGATTGAGAAACCATAAAAAATAACTATGTGACAAGAGCCTCCAAAGACCAGTAGGACAATGAAACTCGAGAAAGACCTATTTCCCAAAGGTAAGTAATGAAATTGGTCTCCTAGAATTGTAGTTGTTTGGGAGGCAAGAAAAAAATAGAAGTAATACAACTGAACCCGATTGTTTAGTCTAACAAGTGAATCTCACTTCTATTCTAATAATAAATATGTAAATATGCGTAAATTGATAGATAGATGATTAATAATTATAATTTTGACCTACCTTTAAATATGGCTTAGGCACTTATTAGGAGGAGTCGAGTCCTCTTTATCATAATAGTAATTATTTCTTGATTATTAATTTATAGGCTCTTTATATATTATTATTATTATTATTATTATTATTATTATTATTATTTATATTTGTTACGTTTCCTTCCCCTTTAAGGGAATATTTGTCCTCAAAGTTGGTTTTGCTAGCAGATCCTTTCGCTCTGGATCTTGGACCAATCTCTTTTATCTCAGACGTGATATGAATCCTTGTTGTGTTGTAATTCTTTCTGCATAGGTGGAGAAATTCTCGACCCATGTAGTTAGTATTTATTACCTTTTCCATTTAAATTCCAAGTAGTGTATTTGTAGGTTGGTAGAGTAAATCCCTAATGATGTTAATGAGTTGGTGCCTAATAGCATGCCTACTTATTTGAGTTGTAATAAAATAAAATTGAGCTATAGGTGTAAGTTTTGTATCTGTAATGACACTTTATGACATTTTCCCACTTCTTCGACGTGTTGATCAGTGATGGTTGATGCTTTAAGTATTTTTGTAGGTAACACAAACAGATTAAACTCATTTTCCTTGTTGATATCAATTAAATCTTGGGTACTTCCATAATCACCCAAAATTGTGATGTCCTTATCCTTAATTATCCGAGTAAGATGTAATACCTTTGGACCTAACTTTGTTGATTTTGTTACTTGGAATAGGATTTGTTCATATTTAAGGTCGTTGTGACTTCTAAACTAAGATAGGATATATTTCTTTGTGAGTGATTGACTTTCCTTCTATTGGTTGTTATCCTTATTAATTATCTCCAAATCTTCTTCCTTACAAGTTTATTAAACACATGTAATGGACGATATTGAAACTTGCTATGAGCTTGTGTCTTCATCAAAACTATATGTATCTTCTTTGGATCCTACCTGTACTTCTTTCCCATTTATGATTTTGCAATGTGGTGTATGCTTATATCTCCATTTATGGCATGAAATCCAATCTTCAACACATCGACGAAATTTTTTTTTTTTCATTCTTTTGTCATTGTCACAGTGACTCGTGGATGTTTTTTAATCCCCTTCAACTTCATATCCATACGACTCAGAACTATTACATTGATGACCTCCTGACTAGTGGTCTCTGCAATATATGCATTCTAACTCTTTTGCTTGTAAATGATTTCTATCAACCCTTGCTTTTGGTATTCTTCTAATTTGGGTTTTTTTTTTTACTTTATGTATTTATACTTTGATGTTTGGTATGTCATGCATATTTACCTCTCTTTAAATATATGGTTTTATGGATCCTAAATAAGTTCCAAGTTGGTGCTTGTGAGATAATCCAAACACTTTGCTTGGAAAGGGATAACCATTGATGTGTCAATTCATCGACATTTCCTTTCTATTGTAACCTGGTAAACATTGAAAATAATTTTTACTCGGTGATTCCTTGAAACCTTTTAAGAAAATCATTTTTGAATAATTTCCAAGTATAGGAAAATTTGTCTCCCTTCCACCATATGTACCAGTTGTAGGTGTGTCCTTCCAAGTGCATTGACACATGCTTCAATTTCTCTTCATCTTTTGTAATGTTGTATATATCAAAGTATTCCTCATCCTTATTTAAAACACATTAGTCATCACTTTTGTTGTATTTCAACAACTCAATTTTTTTCTCTTGGTGGGCATATTATAAAAGGCACATATTGATTTCCTTTTGTTTTTTCGCATGGTGGTGACTCAAAATCGCGGGATGATGCAACCAACATGTATAAACCACTTTGTTATTTGCGGTGGTTTTTAGTCTTATTATTTTCCAACATCTCCATGATAGTATTTAATTTGTCATCCAATTGTTCATATTTTTCTTTCATGACTTCCAATTTTTCGTCTAGCCTTCTCGCTAATAGTAAAATAACTTCCTCTTTCATTTATTTCCTCACTTTTGCATTGCTATTTTTCTTTTGTTCTTTTAAATATTCTTGACTCTTGGTGATGCAATCATTGAATTCCTTCTCCAATTTATTGATTTGGACCCATAACTTTGCCATGGTTCTTGACCTCGTGTGAGGCGATGAATATGTGGAAACTATTCTAGATTTTAAAAGGGAATAAGGACCCTTGAGGATGAATTAATGGTGATTAAAATTAATGGTAATGGTAGGGATAGGAGAAAAATATAAAATAATTATTATTAAATAATAATATTATTATATATTATTCAATTATTTTAAGGTTAAAAAAATGTTAATAAAAATATTTATAACAATATAATATTTTTTTATTCTTTTTTTTGTTGAGTAGGTGCAAGCTTGCGGTGGAGCATTAGGAATATGAGGGTGGAGGAGGAAGGAATGGAGGGGTAGAGAAGGTCAGAATAGTTGTAGAGCGTGGGGATGGGAGGTGGCAGACCGAAAGGAGGGAAGTGGTGGTGGAAATGGAGACGATAGGTGGGAAGAGGAAGGGATGAAGGGAAGCGAGTTATATGGGAGGATGTAGATTATAATGGAGGAACACATGGATATTGTAATGGAATAGGAGGATGTAGATATTCGAGAATGAAATGATAAGGAAAAGGAATGAGTGCGGGATGGATTAAATGGGACATGGGAATTTGAAGTGGAGGGAATAAGAAGGTCGAGAGGGACCTGTGGAGAATGGAGTGTGGAGGGAGCATGAGGAGCATGAGAGTGAATGTAGAGAATTGTAATGGATGCTGGAATACTAACAAAAGAATGTGAGGAGCCAATCTAGGTCTAATACAAATGATACAACAAAACGTAGTTGTTGAGTCTAAGAAGCAAATCTAACTTCTATTCTAATAATAAATATGTGAATATGAGTAAATTGATAGATAGATGATGAATAATTACAATTGTGTCATGCCTTTAAGTATGGCTTAGGAACCTCTTGGGAGGAGTCATGTCCTCTTTATAATAATAGTAATCATTACCTCATTATTAATTTATGGGTTGTTTACATATTTATTTTTATTATTATTGTTTTTTATATTTATTACAAGAACTAATAATGGATTTGGTAATAAAATAAAATCCATCTATCCTTCTCATCTAGGAGACCAACATGGAAGTAGTTGATTGTTTACATTTTCTAACAAAACTTTAGAAGAGGAGTTATGGGAGTGCAGTTACTTCAAGTGGAGCATCTAGAGAAATAACCCCTCCTTGGACATAGATTCGTTTAGGAATATAAATTAAGAAGAATTAAACCATTGGATCATAGTAGAAGTAGAATATGTAGAGACATTGAAGGTTTTAAACTATGCAATGTATATGGACTCACGCTTAATAGGCATAAGATGGAATTTGGCAATAAATGTTCTTTTGTTTGAAATTGAGATAGGATAGACTATATAATTGCCTCATAATTTAATGCAAATATATCTCAAAATGAAAGGAGAGGGGGAATTCTTGTAAGAGACCCTTTTGGGGAACAAATAGAGGACTTAATATCATATTGGAATATAGTAGATACTCATAAAAGGGGAGTCTTCACCTAATCACATCAAAGTAGTTTCCCAAGACATATTGTAGGCATGTTAAATAGATTTTCAATTCATACTTCCTTTCTCTTAAAAGGATTCACTTTTTGGTAAAAAGAATCTCTTTGGTCACTTCAGATCACATCCCCAGTTCCTTTTCCATAGAATTTCACAAAGATGAGAGTACCATCCCCTTTTGGTTTAGTCCCTTATGTTATATGAAGAGGTAATGCATGCCATTCAAGATGCATGAAAAAATTATTTTAAATGATTTCCCTCTTTCATCTTGGACTTTAATCTTAGGTGGGTTAAATAGGATTTAAAGAAATGGTCCAAAATCATATATCAACCCTAGGGAAAAATCATATGGAGTTACAAATAGAATTGCAGGATTAGTTGTTAGAAAGGGAGATGTTAGTGATTGAGCAAAAATATTCTGATAATTGAAATTTAAAACTTTAATCCATAATAGAAGTGCATATAGATCTCATCAATATTCCAAAAACATAAATAAAACCATTGAACATAGGATATACCTTGGGAAAACCATCCACTAATTCGGAGGATAAAAATCCAAGCAAACAATCTTAGAGTATGATTGATAACTGTCAGCAAATGATTACAACACAATAGCATATTTCTTTCATTGATATCACTAGAGAGTAGAGATCAAATGAAACAATGTATCTAACTTTGCAAGTGCATAACACTTTAATAACAACACAAATTAGGTTTTACAACAAAAAATGAATGGTTGCATGCATCGGTAACTTGTTAACACTTAGAACAATGATCCTTCTTTAATCATGCACCCCCCATTGATCTGGTGCCAAGGGGACACTCCATAATTATCTCCCACTAGAAGTTATGCTCCCTTACTGACTTGGTGCCACATTGGCATTCCATAATTATCTTCCACAAGAAGATATGTTCCTTCCATTAGTTAACTAACTCTAAATGAGTTTTTAACTGAGTGTACTGAGATGAAATGAATGGAACTGCATGCAATTGAGTGGATCTAAGTGTAAATGCATACAATTGAGTGTAACTGAACTGAACCTAATGGAACTACACTGGAAACTGAATGTAACTGAACAAAACTAGTGCTTCTCCATCAATGTTTATTTCCAACAACCACTTTCATAAATTAAGGAGGCGATTCCTTAATTAGCTGAACTTTGTTTACCATAACTAATACTCAACTGATATCTTATCAATTCAATTTCCCTTGGTGGAAACATGGGAAATTCAAGTTCTATCTCCATATCTATACTTCTATTAAATATCTATGCATGGTCCATATGTGTTTTCATTAATTAATCATCTATATCATATCATACTCATAAGATTGTTTTCGAACCTATGATCATATGTATTACCATGGTTCATATAGTCACATGCTAAAGTAAATCACTCTAGGGGTAGCTAATCCCTAAAGGACATTTGTAGAGCCTATTCACCATCACTAGCCATACATCACATAGTATATATACTTTACACCACCTCACCGGGACAGTAAAGTACACCACCTGACAACATGTGGATATTTGTAGGACTTGATATTAATCACAAGTCTATTATACACCATCAAGACACTAAAGTACCTCATCAAGACAATAAAGTCTATTGTACCTCATCAAGACAGTAGAGTATACCACCTCACAACATGTGGATATTTGTAGGACTTAATATTAATCACAAGTCTACTGTCTTGATATTACTCAGAAGAATTTACTTGATATTACACACAAGTTTATTGACTTGATATTACTCACAAGTCTACTGTCTTGATATTACTCAAAAGACTCGGCTTGATATTACTCACAAGATTCAACTTGATATTACTCACAAGCTTTACTACCTTGATATTACTCACAAGTATATTGTCTTGGTATTACTAACAAGACTAAGCTTGATATTACTAATAATATTTACAACATCACAACCTCAATCATATGAGGGTATTTGTAGGAATTGATATTACTCATAAGACTGGAGAATGGCTCTTGATGTTGTAATATCAACACTCCCTCTCAGCGAGGGAGACATTCTCTTCCATACGAAGCTTATCTCAGAAGTGTTTAAAATTCGTCACAGATATAGGCTTATCACAAATTCACAATCTGCTCATCAGTACCTATGTACTAGAACTTGTGACCTTGACTTTAATGAATTAAAATTTCATCTAGAATTTTTTTATTATCATAAAACACATATGGGGTTTTCGATAAATATTGACGATTAACACCTAATGACTATAGGATCAAGTCCTTCACCCTGGTAGGTAGCTTCCCAAGCTACATTACTCCTCAGTATATATTAATGTCTTCAAAACACATTTTTTTTCTATAGTACTCTTAGACATACATCTTTCTTCTGTAGTACTAGACGCAATACACTTATATTTTGTAGTACTAGCCTCAAACTACATCACTTATATTAGGATAAAACAATAGTTGGGTAACACAATCAAATAATAGGATTTCCATGTATCAAATACAATAAGATCTTATTATAATGTACCTCAAAGGTACTCAAACATATGCTTAGTAGTAAGCATAATATACAACAGGTCTACTCGAAGGCCAACTAGCTACTTACACAAAGTAGCATCATCTCGATCTAATCTAGAATAAATTTTCTCTAACTAGAAACCATGGATTTTCAATCCATCGCATACAACATTACACAAAAAATATGTAATAACATGCACAAAGAAAGTCTTATATTTTTTTCACTCTTCAATATTTGTTGACTTGTTGATTCTTCTTCTATCTGGAGAAGTTCTTTGTGAGCTTTCCATTCTCTATGATGTTATTCAATTCATGATCAATTTATCAGTGATCCTTCTCTTTATATTTGCAGCACACCAACTACCTCTCTGAAATGTTTTAACTGTTCTCTAACAACACATGCTTTGTACATGTCTATGTACAAACTGCAAAGCACATAATAGATCCTAGGACCTGTGACTAACCGAATACATATAAAATGACTTGTGATCCTTCATATATGAAATAATAATTATACAATTTCATATTTACCTTCATATGTGTGGCCATGGATTTGTAGTTGATCATCCCGAAACTCTTCAAGATTTTTTACTCCACATGTTCCTTAACTCAGGAAAATATTTGTTTCCTCACTACCACACCATTAATCATAAAAAATCATAACAATATTCTTTAATATATTTCTCATCTTCCTTAATATGAGAATCATACATATCTCATTTTTACAGGAGGCACATCAACCAATTACACTGGTTCTTCAGGAGCTAGAGAGACTAGCAACTCCCTTTGACCATGTAAATGTGAGAATAATAATGTAAATAAGATAGAATATCTTCAGGAGTATTCACATCTATCATAATAGAATGTGAAGACTCCTGAATATATTCTATCTTATTTAGATTCATTTGTCTACTTCCCGAGAGACATAGGAACCTCCCGAACTATTTTTTTTCCAGACTTGACCATCAAAATGACTCCACATTCATGTACTTATTTACTTGTAGGTAAGGGAATATTAAATTTCTCTACAATAAAAATTATTCTAATGGTTAGAACCATTTCATACTCATGAATTTTATTCACATGAAATACTCTCAATATACTGATAAATATTTACCTTATTATCTACAGGTATTGACCAATCAATTTATCATAACCCATTATAATATTATGTACTCATATGAAGCCCTATATCAATCCTATATGAGTCCAAAAAAATCACTGTACCCAAAGGAGTTTGATTAATGACAAACATACTCCAAAACATGAAGACAATGACCGTTGTCAACCACGACCTAAGGAAATTTCCATAGTTGGAAATAGACAAACACATGATTTCTATCTACGACACAGAGGATAGCCCTCTCCTCCTAGTTCCAATGGAATGGGAAAGAGGACTAGATAAGGCTGGCTTGATGTCATGGATCCACATGCCACATTTTGATCGCACCATATAGTTAAATGCATGTGTTATACAATTGCTTGTGTCATTCCATGGCAGTTATCTATGTATCGACCGAAAGATTTACGTGGATGTCGAGCTTATAACAACAATTACAAGGCTTCCACTTGCAGGCGTCGACCCAAATCCTTTTTTGTTGGAAAAGAACAGGACATATTATTCATGAACAAGCTGAATGAGAAGTATGATATGACCACAGACACCAGAGGATTTACAATTGCTTTTGTCAATAACTATGTTGTTCGATATGTAGCTAAATTTCTATCTAACAAGTTGTTGTAGAATATGCGACTGAACGAGTGCACCACATGGATGATTCCTATGGAAGAGTTATGTGTAGTAGGTGTTCAACTCAATTGGTCACAATATCTGCTAAATGAAAAGTTAGAAAATGCGGAGGAGGCACCGGATAAAGGTAGCACATTTCATTATGCATGGCTACTTATTTTTATTTTGTTTGTAGCATGGGGAGAACCACTAAACTACCAGGGGGTAGATGTTCCTATCATATGTTGAGGATATCGATAACATAATCTCTAGTTCGACAAACAATTCTCATAGAGGAAAAAATACAACAATATAGAGTTATTTTTACAAGGAGAGGTGATCATGTAAGAAAGAAACCCATAATTACCGAGGTGATCGTTAAGAGGTTTAGAAACATTGACATATTTTTAGTGAGGGCCCATAATATATTTTTGCAAACTCGATAAGACCCACAAAGCCAATGGATTGTGACACAATATCAGGTGTCAGATGCAAAAATTGATGCCATTATTCAATATTGGAAAGAATAATGGAGAGTTCCTATTACAGATGATCAACTATATGCATACAAATAGGAGCAACAAGATGATCCATTGAAATAGAAGAATGGAGGACAGGGAGAAAATCCACTAGAGGAAAACCCAGAAGAAAACCCAAAAAATACCCAAAATGAGTCAAGCATGACTCCAACAGACCCAATAGTACGGTAAACGAGAAAAAGCAGACAAAGAAGTCTATGAAGGGTCATAAGAAGAGGAAAGATGACAAATCATCTAGAACCTTCGGCCTTACCAATGACAATTATACACTTCTAACGGACACCCATTCCACCAATAAGTACTTGAGTGCTTGGTGAAGCACTTGACTTAGGGATGAAAAAGCTGAATTTCATGGTAAAAAACATGGGCCATGTCACCATAAATTTATCTGCACTGCCACTATACGGAGTGCATTCCATTTAGAATTATGTGGTAGAAGAAATGAAGGTCATAGAACAAGATTGTTCATAAAATTAATCATAAGAGTCAAAGAAATAGAGCAGAAAGATAAGACCTAGGAGGAGAACAAGAAGTGACTCAACATAGTCGTAACACTTGCTTGCAATAGTTTCATTGATGAAAGCATTACACATGACATATTTGCAGAATCCAAAGTGTTTTGTCTTGGTGAGATTGCAGAGAACCTTCGTAAGAAGGTCACAAAGTTGGAAGTGTAAGTGACACCCAGTACACCTCCAGAGGTACTAGAAGAGAGAAGAAAAGCAACAACAAAAGCTGCAAAGAGAATAGAAGCGGCAAAGGCACTTTGTGCCAAAGTGGCCAAGAAAGTTTGTCACATGTGAAGGGAATATTTGATCACCGACGATGAGTTGGATAAAATCACAGAACACTTGTGCACTGCTGATATAGAGGTGAACTAGATGAAGAGTGAAATGAAGAAGCTACCATTAGTAGAGAAAATGGCTAAGGCTACTAACATGAAAATCCTACAGCAACAAGTCGCAACAATGCGAGTGCAACAACAAAAGTGGACTGATAGGGTCGCAAAATTTCTATGATGTAGTCACTGTAAATAGTTGTGTAGCAAGCTTGCAAACTCTGATGCTTTTAAATCTCTCTGAAAATTTGAAAACTTGTATCCCAACAAAGCTTTTTACATAGTAAATAATAAAGATAATAATATATTTTTAAGGTCACATCCTAGACAAAAATCAAATTGGTGTATGATATTATGTTGTTTGTGAGACAAGGGATCCCCTCCAAACAAGGATTTGAATACTAAATTCTATGAATCTATGATCTCCTAAAAGGAAAAACACGTTCTTAAAATCTGATTTTTGTTTTCAATCTTCCATTTTACTTGAAAATCACTCATAGATCTTGTGTCTATGTTGAGATAGTTAGCTATTGTATTTCACTTCTTGAATTTTTTCCCAATATATACATTGCATTTTAGCTTGAAAATTTTAGCAGTCACCTCTTATTGTTAGTTCCTAACTGTGCACACAATTGAAGGGGTACCACATACATGTTAATGCATTTCAAGCTACCCAATTCTTAGAATTTACATCTAATTCAAACATAGTAAGAAAGATGCAACAATGTGAAAGTGGTCTTCAACATCACAATTTTGTAAAAACTTCCTAGTTTAGGGTAAAATGGTCATAAGTCAAGTAGTTAGAAGTAGGTGGCCTAGCTTGATTGTACTCGTTTTCCTTTTTGTGAAAACAAATGGAAAAAATGTTTCTAATCAAGAGGCAAATAACCTATCATGCAATGCAAGCTCCACCAAATGATTTCAAACATCATTGTTGATAGTTTATGTTCATTAATTTTAAAGTTACTTTGAAAAGTTTTATATATTTTCATGAATAAAAAAACATGATTATGAAATTACGAAATTACCTTCAATTTTTATTATTATTTATTTTCATAAATAAAAAACTATCATAAAATTATGAAATTGCTTTCATTTTTTTATTATTATCTAGTTTCTTAAATAAAAAACCATAATAGTATAAATCTAGGAACTTACTCATTTATATAAGACATATCTTATACTTGGGAAAAAAAACTCTATTCTCACTAAATTAAAATAGGAACTAATACAGTGCATAACAAAGTTAAATTATGCCTTTTTAAAAACAAAAAAGACTACTAGTATGAATAGGTCATAACATTACACCATGGAATCAAGATGCCCCACATCAAAACTAAGAAATTCTTGATGGTAATTCTACTTACGTCATTATACCCATAAACACATGAAAAAGAATTAGACATCTCAAATGTACAAATACCATCCACTTTACAAAGACCATTGCGCACAAATCAACTATATTCAAATTGTTTATCACTCAGAGTTTAGACATTTCAAATGTACAAATACCATCCACTCTACAAATACCATTGCAGAGAAAAATCATATTCAAATTCAGTATGACTCAGAACTTAGGAATCTCAAATGTACAAATTGCATCCACTCTACAAAGACCATTGCAGAGAATTCAACCATATTCAAATTCTTTATGACTCAACTAATCTCTAGAATACCAATCTCTTTATGACTGAGTTAATCTATAGAATGCCAGTTAAAATTTGAGGTAGGTTTTTTTTGTGCTTATAAGTCTTGTTTTAGTTACCCTAAAGGCGAGTCATTAATCAACCTCTTTCAGTTGATCTAAAACAACAATCTTTTAAGTGCAATCTTTTGTTCTGTCATAAAATCCATAAAATTTCAAGTCACACAAGCACACATTGTCAGCTGAAGTAACTAATCAACTAATTTCTATTGCTCAATCCAATGAAAATTATCAATAATAACCAGTTCTGACTTACCATTTCTTGTAGTTCTTCAGTAATTAGATCCCACTGAGGTGCAATTTCAAGGTTTGGATCCGACTCATTAGCAATTTCAAAAAGATTTGAATCCCTTGAACTTGCACTATCAATGCTTACTCCCTGCAACTAGATAGGAGTATCAAAATTTTCTCCAGGGTGCTCATCTTTGGAACCACCATTAGGTATTATGACAACAACATCAAAATACTGCACAGTTACACTCATTTCTCCAGGCTGCTCATCTATGGAAGCACCATTAGCTATTGTGACAGCAACATCTAAATCCTGCACAGTTACACCAGATGCTTTTTCTCTAGGTTGTTCAATCATGGAAGTGCCATCAGTTATTGAGACCACAATTGAAATCTTGAGATTCATATTGTTACCCGCTAATATGGACTTCTCATTAGAATACTGTAAATAAATATCCACACCAAATAATACAATATTTCCATCGGTATCCTTCATTATTTGGACAAAATTCATCGGATGAGTTGAAATTGGCACACAATCATCAAATAAAACATCATCATCATCAACAAAAATTTCCTCCTCATCCTCAGACTCATCAACATAAATATCTTCATCATCCTCAGAATCATCAAAAGAAACCTCCTCCTCATCCTTAGACTCATCAACATAAATATATTCATCATTCTCAGAATCATCAAAAGAAACCTCCTCCTCATCAACATAAATATCTTCATCATCCTCAAAATCATCAAAAGAAACCTCCTCGTCATCCTCAAACTCATCAACAGAAATATCTTCAGCCTCCTCAACAAAAACCTCCTCCTCATTTTTAGACTCAAAAGAAACATCCTCATCCTCATCAACATCAAAAGAAGTATCCTCATCTTGAAATGATCCAACATCCGATAATATGGCCTTTCAGTATGGTATGGTGGGTTTGTTGAGCTTTAGAATGAGGCATTTCAAGCCTTAGTGGCCTCCTTGCAACCTTCCCCTTTGTGACGCATTAGCCTTGCGAATTTGTCAAGTTAACTTATGTTTTGGAGGTTAAACAGTCCTCTTCAGCTTCCAAGTATAACGCTTTGGCTCTCTTTGATTTGGTTATGGTTGCACAATTTATGGGGTTATGGCCTTCTCAAAGATCAATGGAAATTTGGTTGAACAAAAAATGGGGTTAAATGCTAGTAAGAGATTTGTAATGCAACTTATATGGAAGGGGATATTATGTATTTCTGTTTGAAAAGGAGGACCAAGGCCTTATCTTCAGAAGCGATCATTATTTTATGGGGCCAAGGGGAATGTACTTGAACGGATGGATTTTAGTTTTTTATCAAGAGAAAAATTTTCCCTCTTTTTTTCTAGTTTGGGTGAAGCTTCGATATCTCCCTCTTCATTGTTGGAGAGATGAAGACCTTGTACTTATTAGGAACTCGTTAGCGTGCTACATTGATAATTCAAAGCCAAAACCACTGATGTTTTGTTGTGCTCATAATGGTATTGAGGTGGAGTTGGAGAAAGAGTTTCTTGAAGAAATCAAGTTCACAATGGATGGTTGGACTCATTTGAAGAAACTAGACTATGAACAAATCCAGTTTAAATGCAAGGGCTCCCATGAATATGGGCATTTTTCTTCGATGATGGTAAATGTTATAGTGGGAGAGTCTCGTTCACTAGAAATATCTACTGTTTCAAGGTTACTTTGCATCCCATAACACTTTCCCACAGTCATGAGACACTCTCACCTTCACTCTACAACTCTCACACTTTGCTCAGTGGAACTGGAACTCAACACTACTTCAACACTCTTTGCAACTCAACTTAGCACAATGGTGCTTTCATCCTTCGTCGATCACCTTCCTATAGCATCATTTGATCCCGTATTCATCATTACCAAATCAACTGTAGTCATCATGACTAAATCCTATCTTAACTACCGAATCCATCGTCAATTCTATCAACCTGGCGACCAGATCCACCATCAATATGCGTTGCTTCAGCAAGTGTCGTGTGTTAACTATCTTAACTGTGGTTCAGTTATTTCCTATTTGAATAGATCGCAACCCTAGATCTGTTGTGACCCTACAACTATCATGACAAAGCTTCCTAACTATGCTACGGACTCCCCTACTTACGTATCCACTTCCTCCTAGTGTGCCCTTTCTCTAGCTATTTATTCGTCTGGGTTTTTTTGTCATATTGCGCAATGCCTTAAACACTATGTGATTCCATCCCTATCTTATAGGGCTTCAGGAGGCTACCATTCACTAACTTCAGCAACATCACTCCATCTAAGTGTTGTAATTAAACGACCCTCCGAGAAGTAATTGAGTTAACAAGATTTGGACCGAGCCAATGCGTCTGTAACTTACCTGGATGCTTCAAGAAATTGTTGTTGTAGAGAAGCACCAAATCTCCTTGCTGAAACTGTTTGTTTTTTATATGGTGATTATGCCAAGCCTTCTATCAATCCTTCTCAATGCGCTAATGTAACCCTGTGATAAAATGTTCTTCTTCAAGTTGTATCAAATGCGCCATGCACTCTTCCAATATGGATTCATCATCCATGCTTGTCATGGTAGCAATGCATAGGCTGGGAACAATGTATTCCATAGGTATGACTGCTTCTTTCCCATATACCATTTTAAACGTTGTTTTCCCTGTCAATCTCCTGCAAGTGGTGCAATATGCCTAGAGCACTACTAGAATTTTAAAATCCTAGTCATCTTCATTAGCATTACATACCTTTGTAAGTTCATGCTCCAAGATCTTGTTTAACGCTTCTACAGTCTCATTCTCCTATGGATGATATGGTGTACTTTTCTTATGTTGTATCCGCAACTCCTCCATCAGTGCTATTACTATGCAATTGATAAAATGGTTGCCTTGGTCGCTCATCAATATGCTTAGGCATCCAAATCATGTCACAATGTTGTCAAATATAAATCTTGTTGTTGTCTCAATAGTGCAATCTACGACTGGTGTAGCCTCTTCCCATTGCGTCAAGAAGTCATTTTCTCTGATTATGTACTACGCACCAGTTCTCTTCTCAGGTGGGTTAATTGGATCCACAAAATCGATGGCCCATTTATCAAAAGGTTGCAAAGTTACATGGGGTACCAATGGCATCTCATCCCAGCGTAATGTTTTTACTGTGGGTTGACAGAAATCACATGTCTGCACATAATCTGTTGCACCATTGTGTAAAGTGGGCCACCAAAGCCCTGCATGAATCACATTTCGTGTCATAGCGCGACCCGTGTATTGTCCCCCAACAACTCCCACATCTGCTTTTGATAAGATTTCTCCTTGCTCATGCGGTAGGACACATCGTCGTATAATTTCATTTGGTTCTAGCTTATATAGGTGTTTGACAATCAACTCGTAATTAGAATCTTTAACCACCAACTGCTTCTTTTGACTTGTGGAAATTTCTTTTGGTGCAAACCCTATCGCTAAAAACTGGATTATTGGAGCATAATTATCATCTGCCATGTCAACTATGAATAACTGCTCATTAGGAAGTATGTCTTTAATATTAGTAGGATCCTCTCCTGTCTCAAGTCTAGACAAGTGATCAGGGCCAACATTCAAGCGACCTGGCTTCACAATTATTTCAAAATCAAACTCTTGAAAGAGAAGCATCCATCGTCATATATTCCCCCCGAACACAATCTTATTGACGAGATACTTCAATGCAGAATGGTTAGTAAACATATTGAAGTGATTTCCTAGAAGGTAATGTCTGAATTTTTGCAGCACGTAGACCATTGCCAGACCTTGCTCTGTGGTCGTGTAGTTCTTCTTAGGAAAGGACAACTTCTGACTAGAAAAATAGATTGGGTGATTAAGGTCTCCTTCACCTGGCTACGGGAGCACTAATCCTAGCCCAACGAAAGAGGCATCAACATGCACGCGGAACTCTTTTTTCCAATCGTGAAAAACAAGTATGGTCTCTGAAGTCGTCTTGGCCTTCAACGCATCGAATCTACCTTTACATTCTGGAAACCATACAAAGACAACATCTTTCTTTAGTAGTTTTTCCATAGGGTTAGTAATCCCATCATATACTCTAATGAATTCGCGATAGTACCTAGTGTGCCTTAGAGTTGCCTGAAGCATCTTCACATTTATCGATGGTGACAAGCTCAAAATTAGCACTATCTTTGTAGGATCAATCAATAATCCTTGCTTGCACACAATGTGACCCTACAGTATCCCAAACAGTGTGCAAAAAATACACTTCTTGCAGTTCATCATGATATGATGTTGTCAACAACTTTCCATAATCAGTTGAAGGTTTTCCAAATGATCCTTGATTAGAAGATACATTGTTCAATCATCCATATATACTTGTAGGAACTTCTGAATGAAATCTTTAAATATCGCAACAACAACTTGGGAAAAGATTACAAGCGCATTCTTTGGCCCAAAAGGAATCATTGTGTATTGGAAGCAGTCCCACTCGGTGACAAATGTATTTTTATGTCAATCTTCCTTAGTGATTCTGATCTGGTGATAACCAAAAAATCCATCAGTAAAAGAGTACATCTCCTAACCACCTACTCACTACTACATTTTGACCAAAAATCCGACGGCTATCATGTCGGATATTCGACACTGCTGTGTCGCATGAACGACACTTTGATTTTTTTTTAACCGTCGGAAACTTGTCGTCGGTCATCCGACACCTAGGTAACCGTCGCTTAAGCGACACATAGGTAACCGTCGCTTAAATTGACAGTGTCGGTTAAGCGACGAAAATTATTCGACAGTACTGATTTTTTTGATGAAAAAACTCTTCAGTCCGTCGAATAAGCGACAGAAGCTGTGTTGGATAAGCGACGGATGTCAACTGGGGCTATCGTATAAGCGACGGGATATTCCATCTGGTATACGACGGATATGGACTATAACCGTCGGTAAAGCGACATTAGGAGACATCGATGATGCGACGGATAGAAACCATACATGTCGGAAAAGCGACAGTGAAAAACGTCGATTAAGCGACGGATAGAAACCATACATGTCGGAAAAGCGACATTAGGAAACGTGGAATAAGCGACAGATAGAAACCATACCTGTCGGAAAAGCGACATTAGGAGACGTCGATTAAGCGACGGATAGGGGAATAGAGTGTCGGTGAAGTGACACGTACAAGAGACAATTAACCATCAACCGTCGCTTAAGAGACAATTAGAACCGTCGCTTAAGCGACGCTTGTTAAAAAAAATTTAAAAAAAAATTAAAATTCACTAGTATATGTCACTTCCATTCAACTCAATGGTTGACTATCCACACTACCAAGGTTTGGCTGCCTCCAATATATTTCCAACCAGTCCAGTACAATTCCAACCAGCTTCATGGAGGACGTGTTTGGGAAATGCCTTGCTAAGACAATCCGTGAACCTTAATAACGTTTTGGCTTGCCTCCAGTACATTTCCATATGCAACTTAGAATTATCTCCAATTAGTTCTTTTTCCATATGTAATTTAGAATTATCTCCAACTTCATCATTGTGTAAATTAAAGTTGTTTGCAATAATTGTCACTCTCCAAGTTCACTATATTATCTCTTAACTCTAATTCATTTACATTTTGAATCGATTCATTCTAAAGGTGTATAGTGATTGATTCCTTCTCCTAAATGGTTCTATAGTTTAGTAGTTTTTTTTTCGCTACAAAGCATTTTACTTTGGGAAAATGTTACTGGGTGACCTTGTTCAAAGAAGTTCTTGCGATAGAAAGCTATATAATTATAGTCTAACACTTGTGACCAATGTCAATCCTCATACTCCAACATCATTTCTTCTAGGCTATCCTTTACTCAAATAAACATCGATATAGATTCAAACAATGATAGAGGCTAGCTTAACCATGTTCTCAAGGCCCAAGGTTATACACTTTCTAAGAGTATCATTGCATGGTATAATTTTATTGCAAATTTCTTGGTAATTTTACTTATATTATAACAAAAGAAAAGAAAATGATTAAGAATGTAGGCTAAAGCCATGAATCCACTACATCAAGAAGAGACCCACTTTGCCCATGAACCAAGGACTTGCACCATGAACAACAAAACCATCGACGACGATTGAGAAACAAATTGTAAGAAAATAGTCCTTAAATGATGAAAGTTTCACATGAATAAAACCCTCAAAAGGAAATGCTTTTTTTTTCACAAAGATTCATTGAAGCATCTCATATTGTAAATCGTGTAATTAACCATTCAAACTCAGAAGCTGAATTTTTATCAACCATTCAACTCAGAAGCTGAATTTGTACAAACCATTCAACTCAGAATCTGATTTTTGTTTTATTTTAAATCCAGTCCTCATGCTAGAATGAATTGGCTATAGTGATCATTGAGCCGTTTTGTTTGTAGTAACTGTAATGATCTGTACGAGATATAAATCGGCCGCTAATTTCAAGCCTAATACTG
>LPNX011190497.1:0-99835 GCA_001517045.1 Pseudotsuga menziesii | reverse complement strand
AATTTGGCCTTGTTAAACCACTATCCTAAGTTTTATTGACTTAATCGGCATCAGATGAGCACACTATGACATTAGCATGAGCACACCCATGCCTACCTTCAGTCAAGGAGGCAAACTAAGCCTTCTCCTTCATTCGAGGTGGCTAACTGGGCTTCCTCCTTCAAACAAGGAGCACTTTGGGAGTGATCTGAGTGTCATAAATGAACCTAATTGTTAACTGATGGTTACAATTAGTTAAGCTGAGTGGGGAAGGCACCTCCATTTATTATATTGATTATTTTTATTAATATTTATGAACTGGAGTCAACAAGGGCGCCTCCAACCACCTTTGATGGCCAGTTTGACTTCAGTTAACCTCATCGGGGTTCATTGGAGTTAATGATGCACTACCACTTATTGGTTGGCATGTAGTGACATGTGTCTGAGCTGCTTTCAGTTAGAATTAGTCATCCATTGCACTCCGAATTTAGTTAGGAATTAGTTGAGTCAATCAGGACTTGATCAGTTGGTTAACTAGTGTGTTTACTGTGGCTTACAGTTAGTTAAGCTATGCCCATTCATTCAGTTCGAATGACCTCCTTGGGAATTCAAATGGTCTTGGCATTCATGCATCTTGCATGATAATTGTATTGTATTATTCATCATTCATTGATTATACAGAGGTGCTACTTCCACTGCAACACCATTTTTGCCAATTTTATGCTTAATTATTTGAATTCTTTGTGAGACTGTGTTTTCAGTCCCTATATCACCATGACAAATTAATACCCCCTCTTTCTCCCCAATCACTATTGCAGCATCTATAGTTTTTCCTTTTGGCCACATAAGGACTTGGCCATCTACAAATCCAACCCTTATGTCTTTTGCATCTAATGCATATATGGAGAGGAGATTCTTCTTTGGTCCTGGTACAAAGAAGACATCCTTTATCTTCATAGAATTTCCAGAGTCTAGGTTATAGGAGGATTCACCACTACCTTTTATTGGATACTGGTAGTCATCCCCAAGTTTCACCTTGTGAGGTGACTCATGTTTAGATAGTTTCACAAAGGATTCTTTGAATCTCGTCATATGCTTGGAAGCCCCACTGTCTATAAGCCAATCATTGCTTCCATGCGTGATAGTTCCTGTGAGGGTAGAAATCAGAACATATTCTTCATCACTAAAAGAATCTTCACTTTCTTCTTTGGCTCTCTTTCTGGGAGGTTCATCATCCTCTGCAGTGTGAGCATGATGTCTTCTATTGTTTCCATTCTTCTTGTGAGAGCCACCTTTGTTTCTAGGACATTCTATGGCAAAGTGTCCTTTCTCGTCAAATGTATAAGATCTGATTTTGGATAGATCTTTGCTATATATTTTAGGGTTATCTTTTTGGTGAGAATGCTTACCATTGGGATGATGATAGTCTCGCATGATTTTCTTGGAGTGTACTGTGAGAGCTTGATCTTCAATTCACATATTTTCTTCTCGGGCTACTATTTGAGCTTCTTCTTGTGAGCCTTCCTCCCACAGTATACTGAAGGTGACTAGCTTTCTTCTAGCACAAATCTCTTGAATGAAAGAGTGCCATGAACTAGGGAGACCATTCAAGGTGGTCATCATGATTTCTGCATTCTCCACTTCTTCATCCACTGCTTCAAGTTGTTCTTTGATATGGGAGATCCTTGTAAAGTATGACTATATGGTCTTCGCATTCTGGATATTTACACTCTTCAACTGGTTCCTCAAAGTCATCTTCCGGTTCATGTTCTTCCCTTCAAATAGCTTGGTTAGGGCATCAAACATTTCTTTAGGTGTCTTTAGGGAGGACACCTGTGGTATGAGGTGATCCTTGATTGAATCAACAATAATCCTCTTATCCATGACCAATTTATTTTTGTGTAAGTATTTAGCCTCATCTCCCTATGGAACTGGAACCTCTCCATTGATTTAGGAGTCCAATTCATTTTCTTCAAGAACTAGGGAGATATTATACTTCCATGCTCGGAAGTTATCAACTCCCTCAATATTTTCATCAAGCTTGGTGTGATGAGACATCTTAACTGAGAACTCTAATTGGAAATATAAAAGATTTAGATCTTACCAATTTGAGAAGCTGAAAACTGGATCTGGAGCTGATCTTCTACAATGCCCGTTTTCTGGTTCCACGGAAAATTAGACTTTTACTTTCCTGGAGTTCTACCCAACCAAAAACCTCAATTTTTGTCTCTAAACTTCGATGTTTAGGAGGAGAGCAATCCTAGCCTGGGCTCACTCAAAAATCCCTCTTCAGTGAAAAGCCCTAATTTCCCAATGTAGTGGTAGGTCAAAAACTGAAAGTGCTCAGAATCAGATTCTGCTTCAACAGAAAGATGTGCCCTTCAATAGAGATTCAGCCTAGCCTCCTTTTGCTCATGGATTGTGGAGAGAGACCCAAAAAGTAAGAAGCCCTAGCTTCCGCAGCTGCATAGTGTCTTCTTCTTTGGTTAGCTCTGATACCATGTTAGTTTTTTATCAATTAGATAGTATTATCTTAGGATCTTTATCTGAGAGAATAACATTCACAACAATCAATCGCAAGAGACAATAGACACAAAGATTTTCCTTGGGGAAACCATAAAGGAGAAAACCCCGCAACTTCCTCAGAGATAGAATAAGAACCAATGGCAGTAGTAAAACCCAAAGACAGAAAATATGATCTCCACTAGTTGTTCTCTCTCTTATCCCAACTCTTTCTCTCTCACTCATGCGCTACAACTGAGTGTGAGTGACTGTGTGATAAATAGAGAGGTTCACTCTCTATTTATACTAGTTTCCGACTTGACAATAACTTACCAGGGCCAACTTCTCTAGGAGAGTCTAATAACCTTAGTGCCCCACAACTACAGGGACTTTAACCCTTGATCAACAAGGAGGGTTAACCTCTATGACTTTACATGACTTGTTTACATTACTGATTCTCTCGATAGGAACATCAAGGACTAATAAAATACAATATATGAAATACATAAGTGAATACATTCTGAAGTTACAAATACATCAAAAAATGTATTATGCATGATAGAATGGTTGCATTAATGACAATATACTACTAATATGCATGTTATGGGTAAGTAGCTCATGGTTCTACACAACACTCCATTGCTACGTATCTAGAACGAAACCTCTTTGCTGACATAATGGGATTAGTGCACAAACTCAATGATGTTATGGTAGAGATGGAAGGCATATGGAAAGTTTTCGTGTGTATATGGGATATGGATGAATTTTGTATTGGCTAAAATAGTTGCATGATTATATCTTTATGCATAATAATTTGTCTTATGAAAAGATGAAACTGATGCATTTGACTTGTAGGAAAGATCACGTACAATCGCCTACAAGAAAAGAAGGATGAGACTTGTTCCGAAGAACAAGTGATGACAGTTGAAGATTCATTGCAATAAACATACATAAAGATGAACCTGAAGCTCCCAGGGTCAGAGACACCGTGACAGAAGAAAGAGCTTCAGAAGAATATAAGAGAGTAGTAGATCCACCTCGAGAGATGAAGACGATCTTAGGCACGTGAGATAATTCAAGATGAATAAAAATAGGATGGGACTTCCAACTAAAGTAAGAGGCCTCAGATACACTTTAGTTATGTAGCATAGTTGAGTGACATCATTGATACAGACCCTTCCAGCTATGGAAGAAGCTATGATCAAAGAGTACCAGTTGATCATGGGGAATGATGTCTAGGATATGGTTTCGAGACCTGAAGGGAATTCCATAGTGTCTTCCATGTGGATCTACAAGATCAAGTATACAAAGCAAGGTTCGTAGTTTGTCTCAGAAAGAGGGAGTAGATTATGGCACGACATACTCCATTGAACATACACACTTCTCTAGTGAAGCAAAAGTATATATCGAGCAAAGAACCACATGTGCAAAAAAGACTTTGTATGAGCTTAGTACATCCAGTTACATAAGGATCTTGAATATCACCTAGAGTGATGAATATCTAAACCTTTGCTACAAGGTTGAATATGGAAACCCATAGAAGACAACAAGCTCACATATGGGTGCAAGAGGAACTTTTCAACAAAGTTCAAGATAAAGGATCTTGGTATCTAGTAACTTGATATGAATACATAGAAGATCAGCAGCAGAGGATGCTACCTATCACTCCACTATAGAATGTTTCGATACACAGAGTAAAAAATGCAGAGGAGGGATGATGCTCCGCTTCAGGGGGAGTGACTGTAGAATATCTCTGAGTTCGACATGATACGATAGGATGGACAAGTTCCTGATGGACTATGGCTTTACCAAGAGTAAAGTGGGTTCCAACCTTCAAGATTGAATGCGGAAGACTAGGATATGTCAATGACTTGATAGGATGAACTCATTTTAGATGCAAAGAGTAAGTGGTGAGGACAGAAAGAGCACCTTAGGATGTTTGGGATCGGATATGATCTCATGAAGAGGATGAGTACATTGCAGCATGTTCAACTTGTAGTGAAGCAATGCAGCTTCAAAAAACATGCTGTGGAAATCTTAAGAAGATTTGATATGTTGGATTGTAAATCCATGGCCACACCCATGGATACCAACTTGAAGCTGTTATTTGATGAATCAACAGAGTTAGTGGATATGACTTCGTAAATATAGATTATTGGGTCGTTAATGTATCTGATGAATACTAGGATAGATATATGCTTTGTTGTGAACACCGTGAGTCAGTATCTAGTTAAACCTAGATGTGTTCACCTGATATCAGCAAAGCATGTGATGAGGTACCTAAAAGGTACAATAGACTTTGGACTATACTATGATAGAGATCATGACTGCAGATTGTATGGATATACAGATTTAGATTGGGAAGGAAGTGTTGCAAACATAAAGAGCATCTTCAGGTGGATGTTATTGTCTAGGATCCACCATGATCTCATGGTTTAGCAAGAAGCAGTCCAGTGTTGCTCTCAGCACGACTAAAGCAGAGTACATAGTGTTGATTGGAATATTTCACCTCCTGCGGACAACAAGGTGTTCCGCTGGTCTGAATGGTTCATATCCAGAACAAATAGATCATAGAGGTTGATAACTCCCCCTAGATGCTGTAGATATATGGAATACAATGCCTTGATAGTTCACCTGTGTACCTGNAGTGTTGACATGCATCTCCATGAAACCAGCTCTTCATCCCCAAAAGCTCCAACTCTAGCTCTCTATGCTCTCTCCAAATGATCTTGGGCCAAGAATAAGTCCAACATCATAACAATACCTTCAATGTTCTCTTCCTCTCAACCATGTCTATGAGCTCATATATATAGGGCTTTAATGGATAGAGATGGTTGAGAAATTAGTGGGTGAGGTGGCTTCTAAGATTCTAGGATGAGGGATCTCGAGCTCAACCAATGTGACAGTATTAGGGATAAGAGATATCTCGAGGCTTATCATCTAGAAGCCTTGAGAAGCTTCTCTTTTACCCTTTTACCCAGGGTACCATGCTTCTTCTTCTTTGATAGAGCGGTTCTGGTAATAACCGCCTATGGACCAAGGGTGATAGGCGGTAGCACCACTTGTGGACAACTAATGAAAAGCCGTGCGAACAAGGGTACCGCTCCTGGATAAAAGGGCATGCATGGTGCTGAGAATTTGTATGATAGACTGATAAGAAACCATTTAGTCTTCACTCCAGAATCTGGGATTTCAGGGCAAGTAGGTGTGTCAAAGGTCTTATCACATAATGGTGATAGGATTTTGGTATAACACATAGCAGCTTGCTCCGCTATTTGTGAAGTCATATGGCTTCGGAAGTTGATGTCAGGTCTATTTGATATACAGTTGGATACCATAGTGATTCTATGTGACAACCAAAGTTGTATAAATATGACAGAGAATCCCGTGTTCCATGATAAATCAAAGCACATAGAAATCCGATATTTTTACATAAGGGATATGGTATAGAAGGGAGCTATAAAACTCAGTATGTGAAGTATCGATGAGAAAGTTGTTGATGTGTTGACCAAACCTCTGTCTCAAGTAAAGTTTGAATACTTTTGTGACAAGCTTGGTGTAGTTCGAAAAGATCATTCTTCGTAAGGAGGAACAATGATGATGATATAGATCCTTCCTCATAAGGAGGAACAGTGATGATGATGTTGAAGACTTTCCTCGCAAGGAGGAACATTGATGATGATATAGATCTTTCCTCATAGGGAGGAAAAATGATGATGATGCTGAAGAATTGCCTCGCAAGGAGGAACAATGATGATGATATAGATCTTTCCTCGTAGGAAGGAACAATGATGATGATGCTAAAGACTTTCCTCGTAGGGAGGAACAATGCTGATGATGTTACATACCTTTCTCGCAAGGAGGAATGATGATGATATGGACCCTCCTCAGAAAGGAGGATCAAGTTGATGATATGTACCTTCCTCGAAAAGGAGGAGTAGGTTGATGATGTGCACCTCCCTGGAAAAGGGGGAGTGATGATTATACCATCATTGCGAATGAGATGGCAGAGATGCGCTAGTACAAAAGAGGCCAACTGTGCCTGCAAATGTTGGTGAGGTCCAACATTCACTTGTGGACGATAGTATCCTCTTTTGAGGATGGTATTGCGAACATTAACACTCTCTTAATGAAAGTGGTGCTACCCCTTACTCACCGAGGATGGTCTTGCAGACGATACTATCACATGGAGAGTGTTCCTACATTCACTTGTAGATGCCGTAGAAAATAACACTCGCTTGGGAGTGGTCCTAGATTTAACAAGATGAGGATGGTCTATGATGAGTCTTGCACTCAGTTGTAGATGATAGGTCCTACATTTAGTTGCAGACGAGATCTGCATTCAGTTGTAGATGATACTCTCGCATGGGGAGTTTTCCTACATTCACTTGTAGATGCCGTAGAAAATAACACTCGCTTGGGAGTGGTCCTAGCTTTAACAAGATGAGGATGGTATACAATGAGTCCTGCACTCAGTTGCGGATGATAGGTCCTGCATTCAGTAGTAGACAAGATCTGCATTCAGCTACAGACAATACTCTCGCATGGAGAGTGTTCCTACATTCACTTGTAGATGTCGTAGAACATAACACTCACTTGGGAGCGGTCCTAGCTCTAACAGGCTGAGGATGGTCTATGATGAGTCCTGCATTCAGTTGTAGACAATAGGTCTTGCATTCATTTGTGAATGAGATCTACATTCAGTTGTAGATGATGTGGTCACACATTCATTTACACATGATCCAGCTGGTCGATGCTATGGACCCTCCTCGTTAAGGGGGAGTAGGATGATGAGGATTGCATCATCCTTGGACCTATGTCCAAAGTGATAGGGATTGATCATCCCACAAAGAGATCATGTGTGCTACAAGTTATATTGCTACAAATAATCAAGAGATTGAAGTGTTGCTGCAAAGGATCGAGTGATCGAAGTGCTGCTGCAAAGGATCGAGTGATCGAGTGCTGCAAAGGATGAAGAGATTGAAGTGCTGCTGCAAAGGATCGAGTGATCGAGTGCTGCAAAGGATGAAGAGATCAAAGTGCTGCTGCAAAGGATCTAGTGATCAAAATGCTACTGCAAAGGATCGAGTGATCGAGTACTGAAAAGGATTGAGTGATCGAGTGCTGCAAAGAAGATGAAGATCAAAGTGCTGCTGCAAAGGATTAAGTGATCGAGTGCTACAGAAGATCAAAGATGAAGACTGGGTGTTGTAGAAGATGATGTTCTAGTACTGAATATGTTCCAGTAACGGTTCTAGTTATCGATGATTGTTGAAAACTTTCTACGATGTATAGATGTATCATC
This sequence comes from Pseudotsuga menziesii, assembly GCA_001517045.1. NCBI lineage: Eukaryota > Viridiplantae > Streptophyta > Pinopsida > Pinales > Pinaceae > Pseudotsuga > Pseudotsuga menziesii. The sequence goes on along the minus strand of LPNX011190497.1, from coordinate 92,049 downwards.
TTGATGTTGTTGCAGATGCCCTCTCTCCGTGCTCCTATAGTTGCTGATGTTGTTGTCAGTAGAATACCCTTCTTGTTAAGGGGGAGTGTTGAAATATTGTAACTTCAAAGAATATTCTAAATGTATTTTACTGATGTACCCCAAGGGAGATGTATTATACTCTTTCCATATTACTATTGTATTTTGTCATCATAGAGTCATGAGGTATAACCTCCATTGTAAGTTAGGTCAATAGTACCCTAATGAATATAATCTAATACTGTTTTGAGTCTTCCTATGTGAAGTCGGCTGAGTCAGTTTAGTCGGGCTGACTTGTTAAATTAAAAGTCAAGTGACAGAGATAGTATAAATAGAGGAGTTGTGTTCATCATTTGAACACACACTCACTTGTGTATAGCACATGGGAGAGAGATATATATATATCTGCTGGGAGGAGCACTTGTTTGGGGTTTTGTCTTTGTACTTTTGATACATCTATATAGAGGAAGTTTTGTTGGGTTTTCTTCCCCATGAGGGTTTCCCAGGATAAATCTCTGTGTTCTTTTGTGTGGTTGTGCTTGTCTATATTTCAGTGATCCTTCTGCATATGGTTATGATGTTATGATGCTAAATGTTATTATATCTTGTATAACCATTAAAAACTTAACAACTGTTACGCTACACCTGTACCCAACGCACCTTCAGGTGTGCCCCAAGGAGAGAGGGAAAAAAAATTCGATTAGGAGGGGTGTTATCGAGAAATGGTGGCCATGGCTGGGCCCTTTGGTACTCTTTTAAGGGGTGCTATGGATTAATGGCACTACTGAATGCCTTTTATTTGGTTTTTTAACCTCAGGGTTGGTGTCTAGGGCCCTTGAGGGTTCACCATTGGGTCACATGACGCCATCTCTTGTTTACATGCTTAGGTGGCCTTTGCTTCACCAGTGAGACTTTTGTCTCTACTCACAACCACTTAATACACCCTCATAACCTCTCGTATTGTTGGCGCCTGCTCTCCCTATCCTTATCCCCTCAGAGGGAAAAATCCTCCATGCCATACCTTTTTGATTCTTTGAGGACGGCGTTGAGGGATTTTGCAGCAATCTAGGGGTTAGATGGGGTATAATGCCCTCCCTCCCGCTCACTGCAGCCTTTCGTTTGGAGTGATTCGCTTATTTGAGCATATTTTGGCACCTAGGGGTACAAATACCCTAGGTATCCTACCTTGAGCCTAGCTTAGGCCATATTTTATTATTACTTTCTTTTAATTTTTAGTTGACATTTTATAATTTCAAGTTGACTTATTTTAAGGCATGTAGGCCTGGATATTTTGTAAAAAGTAAGTGTGAGATCATATAAATAGATCTCATCACTTTCATTTCAAGACAAAACTTATGGGATAATACACTATGCATTTGTTTTACCCTTGTTAGGGCTCTTTGGATAGATGTGCTCCTCTTGAGGAAGCTTTCTGGGTTAATGCAAGCTTTTTCTGGTAATTCTTTGGTGAAGTTCTTTGCTTGGTGATGTTTTGATTTGTTGGATAAACATGAGCAAAAGAAGTTCAAGCTTCTCATCTTTTTGTTTGAATGTTGGTGGATGTGCATGTTTAAGTCTTGGTGGTAGCCCTAGTGCTACACTTTTTCCTAGGATAGGCCAATACCTTTCATTCTTGTCACCTTAGCAAAGTGAGGCACATCTCCTTGTGAGGGTGCCCTTGGGTTTCTCCTTAGCTTTTCTAGGCTAGTTGCTTGAACTAGAAACCCTTCCTCACTAGGTCAACCATCCTCCCTAGAAGCCCTAGGTTGGGTAGGGATTTTGCTAGCGCAGGGTCTCCCTTGGTTTTCACACCCGTTTCTTCTTCAAAACCTAGTTTGGGGTTAGCTAGGTTAGTTTTCAGGTTAGTTTTGTGTTAGTAGAAACTTAGGTTAGGGTTACTTAGCGTTAGTTGGGACTTTACTAAACCCTAGGTTAGTTCCCTTTCCAACCCTAGCATCATGATTTCTCCTCTCCTACCTTTTATCCCTCTAACCAGACCTCCTTCTTCTCATCCACTGCCCTAAAAACTGTCTTCCCCTACCTCGCTGCCATAATGGTCCTCCCCTTTCACCCTCAACAAACTCATTAATTCCTTTACCTTTCCTCGGCCACTTTTCCGCAACCATATCTACCTTCGTTTCCATAAAGGTATCCCTTTGGCTGCTCCACAAACCTTCATTGCTCCCTACAGGCCTCATCCTCACCTCCCTTCCTCTACCGTTGGGCTATTCCTAGCCTTCTCCCTCCACCTCGTAGACTCCCCCAAACCACCTAATAGGTCTGCTATACCCTCAGGCCTATCCCTGTCCCCTCGGCCTTCTCCTTCCTCGAGTTTTATTCGATGAGGTTGCCTCAGCCCACAATCACCCTTTTTGACATCCTTTCCTTGTCAGATAGGGCTGCTCTTTACAGTGGAAGCCCTCCCATTCTCCTTTGTCCTTACATCAACACCTACACATAAACATTAAGGTCAGTATTTTAATGTATAATCATGCTTGTTTCTTATGAATGATACATACTGCTATACTGCTACTATATGAATACTTATTGTTGTTCATCATTTTCACATGATCAATGCTGCTATAAATACTCAATGTGATGTGGGGACTGAATACATACTACTGCACTTAACTAAACACATACAGTCTGCAAGGAATCACACATCCACATTTACTTCATGCTTTACCAAGTTGGTGAAATGAATACATTTGCATGCAATAAGGAACTTTGATTAATGCTGCTATACTACTGTATCCATGCATGGAAACCAATGATAACACATGATAAGTGATGAACTTATAATGAGTGCTGCTGCTATGTTCTTTTTGCTTAACTCTGTATGATAATGGCTGTTGTATATCTCTTATACTACTGTACCTAAACAATGGTTTGGTGGTGATATATGCCTATGGTGACACTTATTAGTTTTCTATATTGCAAATGTCATGCTAATATTGATTCTAATAACGCTTGTTTTAGGCTTGACATATCTTTGGGCACTTAGGACTGATATATATTGCCACACATATACATGCGTGATGGTTTGATAATTGTTAGTTCCTATATATCTCAATCACCACTAGTCTTAACCATACTAGTACTCACCTTAAACACGACCTTTTGACTCCATAAGGAACTGATCATTAACAATCCTCGAAAGAAGATATCTTTTTGCGTCTTGGTGTCTTTCAGTGTCAAAATAGGGCTCTCTCCTAGGATGATTATAATTCCAAAGCAGTTGGGAGAAGTTGACTAAAGTGACAGTGGTCACTTTATTCTCACACGCTTACTGGTGGCTTGGACTGCCATTTCATCTGGTAACACCAAGAAAAAATACTTTATTTACAAAGTGTAGTTTCCCTCTCACTTTCATATTCCTACAACAAGAATGATGGCCAAAAATTGGCAATGCTACACTAGAGACCAAACTAGATTTTTATTAAAAAGAGTGAAAGAATGGTATCTGTTGCAGCTGCATCATCTACTTCACTAAATCATTGAGAGATGCATACATGTCACCATCTCCTTAGGATTGAATACCTCAATTCATGAACCAATTTGAAATAACATAATGGTACATTCACTATAGCAATTTCTTGTCAGACATTATTCAATTGTACAAGTAATCCTCAAAATCATGTTGAGGGAAAACTAATTCAGATTGAATGATAGAGTGTAGAACTCCTCATTCCAACTATCCCCTCATTCCAACTATTCCTCTTGGATTGTTCAACTTCTAGAGTGTTAAGTGAAATAACATATAATGGCACATTCCCTCTAGCAATTTCCTGGCAGGTGTTATTCAATTGTACAACTGGTCCTCAACTTATTCAGATTGAATGATAATGTAGAACTTCTCATTCTGAATGTCCCCTCTGAATGTTCTGAATTTTACCCACCACGGTATTCCTCTATCCCTCTTGGATTGTTCAATTTCTAGAGTGTTATCTAGAAATACTGCAATAATTAGTGAAACTATTGGTGGTGAGCAGAATATGGCATTTAGGAAGTCATTAAACTGCAACCAAACAACACAAATTAAATTGGAAAAAGACATGATATCAAGTTATCAGATCCTACCTTGAAAATCAAAATAATGCATGCTTTAGAATTATTTTTGAACTTACCCATCCTGCAATTGTATGGATAGGGCCCACTTAATAAGTAGCATAAAACTCATTGAATTATTGTGGAATAGACATGCCCATAAATAATGAAAACCCTAAGATGAACAGGTTTTGCATTGAGTTCATGTTGGTGAATTGGATAAAAGAAACAACAACAACAGCTAGAGAAAATAGCAACAAATAAGAACACTCAAAAAACCCACAAGACTAAACTTCCAAATATGTTTCATTTTATTCAGATTGATTAGAATCACTTAACAACCAACACAAAGAGAACACTATTTAATGCAGAAAATATGGGAAATGGTATTGATGCAAAAAGAGCTCCCAATTTCCCTAAATGTAAGTAAATACAAAATTACATTAATATGGACTTGTGAACAAGATTATACACAGTTGTTTCAAACAAGTAACTACATTTCTCTCAAACCAAGTGATAGCAATGAAATAGGAGTTCCCAAAGTAATATTGAAAATATGACCATAAAACCAGCCGGTATTTGAACAACATGCTGGTTGCCCACTCTAGTAATACCAAGTCCAACATTCTCTCTGAAACAGTGACACAAATTCAGTTAAAGTTTGAGTTATAAACCATGATTTGAGAAATGAAGTACTCTTAATATGAATATTTTTCGCATTGTTAGCAATGAATAGAGCATACTCACACTGAAACAGTTTAGCCAATTCCTATCCCAGAAAGGCCATCTAGTAGTATGCCAATACCCTGAAGCATAACTTTAGTAAGTCCCATCCAGTTTTCCAAATAAAAGCATGTACCTAATTTATGTCAACTCAAATAAATCAAAATTTGATAAAGAAAAGCAATACCTCGACTAAGACCATATGCAGGGCTGGTGTGGCAATCACAAGTCATGACGCTGCCTTATGCTCCAGTTGACTGCAGTTGATTGTTAAAATGTCATGATAAGGTTATAGTCAAATTACAACGTTATATGCTTCAGTTGCTTGTTAAAATGTCATCATAAGGTTATTGTCAATTTCCATCTGCATTTACTTAAAGAATCATGTCTGCCTCATCATTCTTCAAGATATCATGCTGAATATTTAAAGATCTAATCACTTCAAATGCCAATCCAAAAGCTCCTACAATTCATTTTTAAGCACAAGAAAAGGTAAAAAAATGGATGTTGTGTATAATCTCACTAAGAGAGATGTGAACTGCAGACATCATTCCAAACGTATGTCCTGCATCAAAAGTCGGGGCACCCCACTGTAGAGGATAAGGAAATTTTAGCCTGAATCAAAAGAAAGTGATCTTACTACATACAAATCTTCATTCAATTATTTTCAACAAATGATTCAAATCATCTATCAATGAATCAACGATTCTTTTATCAATCAGAACTTCTCAAGAGGATCATAAAATCACATACCAAGGAGCAAATGATATTAGATGAGCTCTATTAGTGTGGCATCTCAGCCACGTGCTTGTAGGCTTTTATTTGCAGTGTGAAGATGAGCATATACCCACACAAGAGTAATACAAATAAGCACCAGAAAGCACTCAAAAATAGGTATCTCTCTTGCATGAATATGCTTCAAATACTGGATCGCAGAGGAGAGGATCAAAATCAGTGAAGCAATGACTAAAATTGTAATGCATCCAAAGCTGCTTAATTAAGTAATTTATTGAAAAACATTATAAATAGCTGTGCAAATCCAACAAATATAATGAACCCCGGCATACCAATTTCTACACATTTACCGACATGAAATGTTAACCATTCTCTAGAGTTACAACTCTTGCATGGATACCTATTTCCGTATGGCATCCAAGAAAGGCCTGGACTACAGACAGGAAAGGAACAACACTTGACCAAAGCACTAAAAATATTTAGATTATTGTTGAATGTTGAAATTTGATAAAAAAATTGAGACAATGCTGTCTGAATCGAAAGGTGCTATCAATTCATTTCATTGGGACCAGTAAAGTTGGTGCTCCTTACCCCAGGAAAACCATGCGCAAACAATCCAAGTCCAACCAAAGCTATAACTTGTTAGGATATTTAGACACTTAGGAGTTAGTTAAGATCAACTTGTGTAACATATCTGTTAGGTAAAGTGTGTTTCTTTAGTATGCATTAGTATGCATTTGTAAATATTCTAATCCGACAGTCATGATATGTTCTAGACATAAAGTGATCCGACGGTTCAACTTCACTTAGATCATACCTACCCTTGATCCATGGCTTAACACCCGATTGGTCCATGATCTCTATTTAAAGAGCATGGAGGGTCCTTGGCTAGTTGATCGATTATGAGAAGCTCATTTGTAACTTTTTTTCTTTTGCATAGTAAATTGCTCCAAATAGCTATTTGGCTGGGGCCGTGGACTGTTTCCCTCGGGTTTTAACCACGTCAAAACATTGGTGTGTTGATCTATGATCTATTTGTGTGAGTGGCTGCTGTAGGTGTTCGGTCTTTTAGGAGTACCCTGTGTACATGAACATGGTATCAGAGTGTTTATAAAGAGTCGCTTCCGGTTGTGATATAGATCTTGAACTGTTGTTGCCGAACTTTGAAAGGGTTTCTAGTTCTTGATTTTCTGTGAATTTGTGTCCTGTGGGAGCTATTCCATTGCATTCGAAGCTCCATTTTCATTAGGAAATAGTTTTAATTTCATTTAAAACTATTTCTGGTTGCTCCAGAAACACCCATTTCGGCAGATCTGAAGGTATAATGTTATAGTGACGGTTTTGTTTTATTTAAAAAAAAAACTCTCATATTTTTTTTTTCAGTTTTATTATTAGATCTTTTTTTTGGTCACAGATTGTTGTCTTCCATGTCTGCGTATTCTCTTTTCCGTACACCTTGCGTGATCGTGGCAAATCAGAAACAGAAAGGGAAAGGGTTTTTCTCAGCTGCGTATGCTCTTTGCCGTGCACCAGGTGCGATCACGACAAATCAGAAACAGAGAGAAAACGTAGATTTTACGGGTAAGCTAACAAGATCTAACCCCACAAGCGTGGAATTTTTTGTTTTGTTTTGTTTTTTTAGGTTTGTGGTGTGTTTTGCAGGAAAAATAAGCAAGCACAGAGACCGAGAGAGAAGAGGAAAAAACAAAAAAAGCCCCCTTCCTCATTCCCTTCTCTTACGTACATTTTAAACTTAGCTCAGTTGGTCGAAAGTTTCTTTATTCTTTAATAGGTCTTGAGTTCAAGTCTTATTAAGTTACTTTTTAAAAGTGCATACAATTTCTATTTTTAAGTTACTTTATTGTAAAAGTGCATTTCACTTAAATTAAAAAAAAAGAAAAAAAAAGTGAGTCACTTAAGTTTATTGCCACGCTATTTAAAGTACGTCAAAGGTTCATCTTGGGAAGAAGAAGGTTCTTTTTTTTAGTTGGTTAATTTTATCTCTCCCACGTCACTATTGGGGACCTCTTCAACATTTTCTTTGATCAAGCATAACTTCATCATACAGAATCCGTTTTGAGTACCATTTTTTTTGAAACAGCTTGATTTCTTGAGCTCTTTGCATCCAGACAGTTATTTTCTATTTTGTAGCCATTATTTTATAGTATGGCCGCCCCTTGTGATATTCTATTTACCAGTTCTAACTATTTTTCATGGAAATATCATATGGAGGATGTTCTACGGAGTAGAGGACTTTTCAAAATTGCCTCAGGGAAAGAAACAGAACCCACTGATGATGATAAAAAAATAAATGGGAAAATAGATGTGATGAAGCTCATGGATTGATTGGGATGTCAATCTCTACTGATTTGCGATTCCATATATCTGAAATTGATGAACCTGATAAAGCTTGGGAAACGGTGGAATCTATGTTTGGTAAACACAATGAAATTCGAGGTCATCAACTTGAGAATGAGTTGATTTATTTGAATCCAAGTGATTTTTCATGCATTCAAGATTATTTATATAAGTACAAAACTCTTATACTCTTATGTGAAGAATGCAATATTAAGAGAGAAGACAAACAATGTATTTATCATATTCTTTCCAAACTTGGACCTGCATATTCTGTTTTTGTATCTACATTTTAATCCATGAAATAATCATTGATTGCAGCTAGCTATCAAGAGCCTAGTTTTGAATCCTTTTGCGATTTCTTAATTAGAGAGCAAGATAATCTCATTCATCTTGGAATAATTAACAATGCAGATACATCTGGGAAAGCCTTATTGTCCCAATAGAAAGAAAAGTCCAAGCCTCCGAAGAAACAAATTTTTTGCAATAATAAGTCAAACAAGGGTCCTAAAACCTCTCAGTAATCTCCTTCTTTAAAAAATGACAAGATCAAGGCCAAAAGGAAAGAAGAATGAGCATCATTGCAACTATTGCGGGAAAGTTAATCATGATGGATATAAGTGTTTCAAGAAGATGGCAGCCTTGGAAGCAGCAATGAAGAAGCACCACATTAACCTAGATTCGTCTTCAGAATCTACCTCTCATGGACATGCACTTTGTGCTTTTGGTTATTCTTATACTGCTTCTTCTTCTTCTAGTCAAAATGAATGGCTCATTGATTCTGGAGCATCTTATCATATGGCTAAGGATCAAGCCATCTTTTCTACTATGCATGAATGTAACACCAAACAAATATCTGTTGGTGATGATAGATCTCTAAGTGTTGTAGGATCTGGAATAGTTCCAGTAGAAAATGGTCACTTTAGTGATGTACTATGTGTTCCAAGAATTTCTTGCAATTTGTTGTTAGCCTATCAAATCACTCATTCTGGTGAAGGTAAAACTGTAACGTTTACACCTCACCCAGTTGTAATCAAGAATTTTAAAGATCCTCAACATGTCCTGCCTACCGAAATTGTTGATGATAGTAACAGGTTGTACAAATTTAACAACTTAGTTCATCATCTTTTCCTTCAGTTTTTGTTGCTCATAGTGATAACTTGAGCAAACTTTGGCATGAGCGATTTGGTCACTTAAATTATCGCTCATTGCAAAAACTATGTCAAGACAATATGGTGATAGGTCTTCTGATGGTATCTTGCAGGGATGGTGTTTGTTTCGGTTTTGTTCTCGAAAAACATCATCGAGATAGTTTTGAAAAAAATTCCTCTTAGCACGCCTCGGTTCCCTTGAAGCTTGTGCATAGTAACTTGTGTGGTCCTCTTCCATCTGCTTCCTTTTCTGGTTTCAAATATTTCTTAAATTTCATTGATGATTACTCCAGGCGCACTTAGGTTTATTTCCTAAAACTTAAGAGTGAAGTATTTAACATGTTCTTGGCCTACAAGGATCTTGTTGAAAAACAATATGGTCATAAAATCATTAAGTTCAGATTCGACAATGGAGGAGAATATGTTAAAAAATAGTTCACTACTTTTTGCACTAAACAAGGAATCCAACAACAACACACTGTTCCATGTACACTAGAACAAAATGGTGTAGCTGAACAGAAGAACCGCACTTTAAAAGAAATGGCTAATTGTATGATCCAATCTAAGGGACAAAGTCTTCAATTTTAGGCTGAGGCCATAAATTGTGCAAATTAAATAGTTAATCACACCTCCACTAAAGCTTTACAAGGTATAACACCAGAAGAAGCATGGAGTAAAATTAAACCAGATGTAATTCACTTCTGTATGTTTGGTAGTGAAGCATGGGTTCACATTCCGGATGAAAAACAAAAAACATTGCAGACTAAAAGTCAAAAGTGCATATTTGTTGGATATTCTGAAGATGTAAAAGGTTATATACTTCTTCAACCACATTCAAATGATGTAATTATTAGAAGATATGTTAAATTTGATGAAAATCTCTTGGCTTGCAAGCCTAGCTCGACGGTTGTGCCATCTTTGGCATGCGAGCCTGATTCGACGATTGTGTCTTCTTCTCCTTTTAACTTCCTTGACTTATTTCCAACTCCAGTTTCTAATGATGACAGTGAGGATGAAAATCCACCTCTGCCTGCTCATATTCCTCCAGTTGCACCAACACCTTTGCTTCCTTGATGGGTCCGTTCAACATGTGAAGTAGTTGGTGATCTTGTTGGTGATCCTAGAGATCAACGTCGAACACGTTCTCAGTTTCAGCGAGCCTCTTCTCTTTTGGCTCAAGTTTAAAAGAATCATGATCCAAAAACTTTTGCAGAAGCTTTAGGAAATCCAGATTGAGATGTAGCTATGGATGAAGGATATCGTTCCTTAATGGCGAACGATACTTGGGATCTTGTACCTCTTCCAAAAGGAAGAAAAATTGTGAGATGTAAATAGGTCTATAGAACTAAGTATGAATTAGATGGAAGTGTTCAAAGACTTAAGGCAATGTTAGTTGCCAAAGGTTTTTCCCAAGTTGAAGGGATTGACTACAATGAAACCTTTTCCCCTGTCGCAAAAATGAACTCCATCCGCCTTGTTCTTTCCCTTGCAGCCTTACATAACTGGGAAGTCCATCAAATGGATGTCAAGTCTGCCTTCTTACATGGTGATTTACAGGAAGAAATTTACATGGAACAACCTCTTGGATATGTTCAAAATAACTCTAGCCTTGTATGTCGCCTTAAGAAATCCTTATATGGCCTTGAGCAAGCTCCTAGAGCTTTGTATGCCAAAATGGATAGCTTTCTCCTTGACACTGGTTTTTCTAGATGCCATTCTGACCCCAATGTCTACACCAAGAAAGTAGGAAACCATCTCACCATACTTGTTCTTTATGTTGATGATCTTATGCTTACTGGTAGTGACTCTAAGCTTTTAACCCATGTGAAATCCAGTCTTAAGCAAAATTTTGAAATGTCAGACTTAGGAGATTTGCATTATTTTCTTGGTCTCCAAGTCTTGCAAACCAAACAAGAAATATTTATTTCCCAGTCTAAGTATGCTTGTGACCTTCTTCGTCGCTTTCACATGGAATATTGTAAACCAACCCCTTCTCCCTTCCAGTATGGAGTCAAACTTTCTGCCACTTGTACTTCCCCTGAAGTAGATGCCACCTTGTATCGTCAGCTTGTTGGTAGTCTCTTATACTTGCCTCATTCCTGTCTCGACCTTTCCTTTGCTGTTGGTCGTGTTTCCCGTTATATGCAAACACCTCATGAAATTCACTGGAAAGTAGCAAAAATAATACTTATATATATTCGAGGTACAATCCAATTTGGGATTCATTACAGTACAGGGGGGACACCCTTGTTGGTTGGTTTCACTGATTCATATTGGGCTGGTGATCCTGATGATCAAAATTCCACTGCAAGTTATGTTTTCAGTTTGGGATATGGACCTATCACTTGGGCTTGTAGGAAACAACGAGCTCTTGCTCTTTCTTCAACATAAGCAGAATATTGAGCTGCATTTAATGCCAGTCAGGAAGCTTTATGGCTTCGGCAGATCCTATCAGAGTTTGGATTCGAGCAGCAGTATGTTGAAATGTTGTAACTTCAAAGAATATTCTATATGTATCTTTTTGTGGTCCCCGATGGTCCTACTGAGAGAACCGCTTTTATTACTTTGTACCCCAATGCTTCTAATCGAAATGACTAATAAGAGTCATGAGGTAGTCCCCTCTAATTGTAAAGGTGGGTCATTAGCACCCCAGTGTGGTTACTTGAGCCTACATGTGTAACTCACGCCTACATAATTAGCTCGATCCTACATGTCAGATGAGTTAATTAAAGTGAATGAATGAATATAAATAGAGGAGTAGCGCTCCTCATTTGGAGCACACACTCTCACTTGTGTAGTGCATTAGTGGAGAGAGAGAAGTAGCTGGAGAAGGAGGAGGATCATGCTTTGATCTCCTTGTTGGTTTTACCTTTTATCTTTTTGGGCATCTATATTGAGGAAGCTTTTGCTGGGTTTTTCCCTTTAGGGTTTTCCCAGGATAAATCTGTGTTGTTCTTGTGATACTGTTTCTTTCAGTGATCCTGCTTATATGCTTTTGTTATGAAAATGAAATGAAATACTGATGTATTAGCTAAGCATATGAAAAGTTAACATGGTATCAGATCCAACCTGAATAGGACAACTTTCAAAAGGCAAAATAGCCCTCTCTCTCTCCCCGGAAGAAATTAAGGCTTCTTGCAGAAGAAGAATTTTTGAGTGAGCCTGGCATAGGATCGCTCTCCTCATAAAAATCGAAGTTTAGAGACTTGGATCAAGATTTTTGGTTGCGTGAAACTTCAGGAAAGTCAAACCCTAGTTTGACCTCGAGCTAGAAAAACCCTAAATACTAAAACTGCTAAGTTTTGGTACATTCGCTATATCCAGAGATTGGAAAATTTTCAGGAGCTGAAACTTGTAGAGGCAGACGATAAAATCCTGATGTACACTGTATCCAAAATGCAGCCTTATATTTTCTATATTTTGGGAGATATGATCCCTCCACGTTAGGGTTCCATCATCTTCCAGAATTCATCCCTAAACAGGACACCTCAGGAAAATTGATATAGCTTGGGATACAGAGGTCCAAATGGAATTCATGAAGAATTTACAGAAAGAGCACAGAATGTAATTTCTATGGTCCAAATATTAGACTCAGAATATTAACCAGTGACACGTGGCATTCCGTACAACTTGTCTATTCTGAACAGTCCTGCAACAAGTCACCTTGGGAAAAGGATCATAAATCCCAATTGGTGAAACCAATTCCGATAAAACCTATGGTATTGGATCAAATACATGTAAGCTTACCTCAGTACGAAATTGTAGACACAGAGAAGTAGTAATTTGAGAGATATCACAGAAACAGTGACAGGCATTTCTACAGAAGAAATTAGAAAACTAGGGCTTCCTGTTCTGGGAGCTTCCCTCCATTGTTTTCAGAAAAGGAGTACATTGGACAAATCCATTTGAAGAGATATATATTTCTATCCAATTATATCTAAAAGATTCCAAGTTTTGAAAATTAGGGTTTCTCTGACAAGCCTTAGATCAGCCAGCTCTGGAAGCAAGACAGACACCTCAAATCGGTAAGATCTAATCTTTTTCTATTTGCATTTGAGGTTCTCATTTCAAAATGATCTATCACATCATCTTGATGATAAGCTTGGTGAAGTTGAAAAATTCCAAGCATGGAAGTATTTGATCTCTCTGAAGAAAATGAATTGGACACCTACATGAGTAGAGAGGTTCCAGTTCTAGAGGGAGATGAGCCTCAAATCCTTACACAAGAAGAACTTGATCAAGGACAAGAAGATCATTGTTGATTCAATCACAGATCAACTTGTACCACAAGTGTATTCCCTAAAGACACCGAAGATGTTTGATTCCTTGATCAACCTATTTCAAGATAAGAACATAAATCAGAAGATGGCTTTGAGAGAACAGTTGAAGAATGTGAAGATCCAGAATGCAGAACATCTTGAAGCGGTAGAAGAAGAAGCAGAGAATGCAGAATTGGTGATAGCCACCTTGAATGGTCTCCCAGGATGATAGAATTCATTCATTCAAGGAATGTGTTCCAGAAGGAAGTAATTACTTTCAACAGACTCTGGGAAGAAGAAGAAGCTCATCTCATAAGAAGAGAAGAAGAAAGATGGGAGAAATTGAAGATCAAGCTCTCACCATTCAAAGAAGATCCCTCAAGCGATGAGGAATATGAAGAACTCAATTCTTAAAGAACCTCTTATCCATCTTATCATTTGGATAAGAAATGATGATGTCATGAATGAAGAAGATGATGAAGTAGAAGGATCAAGAAGGAGTCTACCCACGAAATGAATAAAAGATAAGTATTCAATTGTCATTGCATGATATTGTTTTGTTATGCATTTGATTATATTTAGTTGATGTGTTATGCATGATAGACTGTTTGCATTAATGATAGTATACTACTAATATGCATGTGATGGGTAAGTAGCTCATGGTGCTATACATATCTCCATTGCTACTTATATAGAATGAAACTTCTTTGCTGACATATTGGATTAGTGCACAATCTCAATGATGTCATGGTAGAATGCATCTAGAAAGTTTCTGTGAGATACGGATGAATGTTGTATTGGCTAAACAATTGCATGATGTATAAGAATTTGTCATTATGCATATGTTTTATGAATTAGTTCTAACCATGCAACTGGTGCATTTGAATTGTAGGAAAGGTCCTGTACAACCTCCTACAAGAAAAGAAGGACGAGACTTGTTCCGAAGAACAAGTGATGACAATTCAATATTCACTCCAATAAACATGAATCTGAAGCTCCCAGGGTCAGAGACACCATGGCAGAAGAAAGAGCTTCAGAAAGTGGTAGATCCACCTTGAAGGATGAAGACCACCATGGGTACGAGAGATAACTCAAGATGAAGAAAAGAATGCTATGAAAGAAGCTATGATCAAAGAATAACAGTTGATCATGGGGAATGATGTATATGATATGATTTTTAGACATAAAGGGAAGTACGTAGTATCTATGGATCTACAAGAATAAGTGTACAAAGCAAGGTTCGTGATTTGCCTCTGAAAGAATAGACTATGACATAACATACTCTATTGACCAGACCTACTAGAAGTATATATCAAGCATAGAACCACCTATACAGAATGAAGAAGGAAGATGATACTCCACTTCAGGGGGAGTGACTACAGAAGATATCTGAGTTCGACATGATATGGCATGATGGATCGATACTTTACCAAGAGTAAAGTGGGTTCCAACCTACAAGGTTGAATGCAGAAGACTAGGATATGTTGATCTGACAAGATGAACTCATGGAAGATGTTATGATGAAAGAATACTAGAATGATGTTTGGGATATAATACTCAAACTAGAAAGTAAGAATGTGGTATCTTCCAAATGGATTTGTAAGATAAAATATGTTATTGATAGAAGTATGGAAATACTTGTGGCTAGAGGTTTCTATCAGAAAGAGGGAATTAATTCTGAAGAGAAACTTACTCCAAGAAGCAAGCTACACTTCCTTCAGAACTATCACGGTAGTTTCCTCCATGATGAAGTAAAGACAAGCCTTCCTTAATGGTATGATTGAGAAAGAGTTTTACATCGAATAGTCACGAGGATTTGAAGTTGAAGACAGATGGAATCATGTATGCAAGTTGAAGAAGGACCTCTATGGCCTGAAGAAAGCTCCCAGAGCTTGGTATAGAAGAATAGATAGTTTCCTGTCAAGCATGGGCTTTACCAAGAGTAAAGCTGATCCTAACCTTTATCTCAAGGTTGCAGAAGATGAACCTGTTATCCTGCTATTATATCTGGATGAATTATTCTTGACAGGGAATGAGAAACAGATCATGGAAAGCAAGAAGAAACTAGCAGAAGAATTTGAGATGAAAGACCTTGGGTTAATGCATTATTTCCTAGGTTTGGAAGTATGAAAAAGTTCAGAAGGAATCTTTCTCAACTAGGGAAAGTATATGGTAGAGAGATTGAAGAGATTCAATATGTTGGAATGCAAAGTCATGGCCACACCCATGGACTCCAACCTGAAGCTGTTAGCTGATGACTCATCAGAGTTAGTGGATGTGACACATTACAGATAGATCATTGGGTCATTGATGTACTAAAAAAATACCAGACCAGACATTTGTTTTGCTGTGAACACCTTAAGTCAATATCTTGTTCAACCAAGATGAGTTCACCTAGTAGCTGCAAAACATGTGATGAGATATCTGAAAGGGACTATAGACTTTGGTTTATACTATGATGGTAGCCATGAGTATAGATTGTATGGCTACACAGATGCAGATTGGGCTGGAATTATCTCAGACAGGAAAATAACATCAGGTAGATGCTTTTGATTGGTGTCTGCTATGAGTTCATGGTTTAGCAGGAAATAGTCCAGTGTTTCTCTTAGCATGGCTGAAGCAGAATACATAGCAGATTGCTCTGCTAAGTTGTGAAGCCATATGGCTTCGGAAGATGATATCAGGTCTCTTTGACTTGAAGATGGATACTACAATGATTCTATGTGATAACTAGAGTCGTGACGATAGAGAACCCCATGTTCCGTCGTAACACATAGAAATCCATTATTTCTACATACAAGATAAGATGTAGATGATGATGTTTCAGTATTTACATACTGTAGATGCAGATGATGGTGATTCAGTATTTCTATACTGAATATAGAGATGATGATGTTTCAGTATTCCTATACTAAAGATATAGATGATGATGATTTCAGTATTCCCATACTGAAGATATAGATGATGTTTCAGTATTTACATACTGTAGATGCAGATGAGGGTGATTCCGTATTTCTATACTGAATATAGAGATGATGATGCTTTCAGTATTTCTATACTGAAGATATAGATGATGATGCTTTCAGTATTTACATACTGGAGATATAGATGGTGATAGTTAAGTATTCACATACTGAAGATGTAGATGATGATGGTTTGGATGATGATGTACTGAGGAAGTCTCTGTCTCGAGTAAAGTTCGAACACTTTTGAGACAAGCTTGGTGTTGTTCAGAAAGACCTTCCTTGAAAGGGGGAGTAGTGATGTTGTATTGGGATTGTATCATCCTTGGGAACTTGCCCTAAAGTGATCTGGAGACCTTGGTACTCGAGAATGAATAGGGGTTGTATCATCCCAGGACATTTGTCCAGAAGTGATCTGGTGACCTCGGTCCTCGAGAATGAAGAGGGATTGTATCATCCTGGGACATCTATCCAGAATAGATCCAGTGAATTTGGTCCTCGAGAATGTAGTGGGATTGCATCATCCTTGAACCTCGGTTCAGAAAGGTATCTGGAGGCTTTGGTCCCCGAGAATGTGACAAGATTGCAGCTTCCTTGAACTTCGGTTCAGAAAGGTATCCAGAGGCTTCGGTCCCCGAGAATGTGGTAGGATTGCATCATCCTTGAACTTTGGTTCAGAAAGGTATCTGGAGGCTTCAGTCCCAGAGAATGTGGCAGGATTGCATCATCCTTGAACTTCAATTCAGAAAGGTATCCGGAGGCTTCGGTCCCCGAGAATGTGGCAAGATTGCATCATCCTTGAACTTTGGTTCAGAAAGGTATCTGGAGGCTTCGGTCCCCGAGAATGTGTTAGGATTGCATCATCCTTGGACCTAGTCCTAAAGTGACAGGGACTGATTATCCCATAATCAATCCAATGACTTCGGTTGTCGAGAATGCGGTAGGATTGCATCATCGTTGGACCTAGTCCTAAAGTGATAGGGACTAATTATCCTGTAATCAATCCGGTGACTTCGGTTGTCAAGAATGAGATAGGATTGTATCATCCCTGGACTTAGGTCCAAAAGTGATCCGAAGACTGTTGTCTTCGTGTTGTGGATTGCGGGTTATTGCTGATGATGATGACGTACTGATCAAAATATCAGAGTATGATGATGATGACGTACTGATAGAAATATCAGAGTATGATGATGATGACGTACTGATCGAAAGATCAGAGTGTGATGATGATGACATACTGATCGAAAGATCAGAGTATGATGATGATGATGTTGCTATTTGAAAGATCAGAGTATGATGATGATGATGTTGTTGTTTGAAAATATTAGAGTATGATGATGATGATGTTGCTGATCGAAAGGTCAAAGTGCTGAAGATGATGTTGCTGATCGAAAGGTCAAAGTGCTGAAGATTGTTGTTGATCGACGCGGTCAAAGATTGTTGCTGATCAAAGCGGTCAAAGTGTTGCTGATCAAAGCGGTCAAAGTGTTGCTGTTTCTGAAGACTGAAGATTGAAGATGAAGACTACATGATGTTGAAAAGATTCCAATGGTTTATAGATGTGTTACCCTGATGATGCTGATGATGCTCTCTCTCTCTCCTATTATTTTTGTTGTTGATGTTGTTGTAGAATACCCTTCTCGTTAAGGGGGAGTGTTGAAATGTTGTAACTTCGAAGAATATTCTAAATGTATCTTTTTGTGGTCCCCGATGGTCCTACTGAGAGAAACACTTGTATTACTTTGTACCTTGATGCTTCTAATCGAAAGAACTAATAAGAGTCATGAGGTAGTCCCCTCTAATTGTAAAGGTGGGTCATCAGCACCCCAATGTGGTTACTTGAGCCTACATGTGTAACTCAAGCCTACATGTCGGATGAGTTAATTAAAGTGAATGGATGAATATAAATAGAGGTGTAGTGCTCCTCATTTGGAGCACACACTCTCACTTTTGTAGCGCATTAGTGGAGAGAGAGAAGTAGCTGGAGAAGGAGGATCAGGCTTTGATCTCCTTGTTGGTTTTACCTTTTATCTTTTTGGGCATCTATATTGAGGAAGATTTTTCTAGGTTTTTCCCTTTAGGGTTTTCCCAAGATAAATCTGTGTTGTTCTTGTGATACTGTTTCTTTCAGTGATCCTGCTTATATGCTTTTGTTATGAAAATGAAATGAAATACTGATGTACTAGCTAAGCATATGAAAAGTTAACATAATAGCCTACTCCACTTTGGTGCGACAATCAAAGTGCCATCAATCTTGACAAAGATCCAGTTCTACATCAACGCAGCAAACACATTGAGCTACATATTCACTTCATCAGAAATCTTGTTCATGATCACGTTCTTGAAGTGCTCTTTTTCCCTACAGATGATCAAGTTGCAAACATCTTCACCAAGTCTCTTATAGAAGCGAAGTTTTCTAAATTTCAATCTATGTTAGGAATTCAGGAACTTGTCATTAAGGGGGGATAGGCTCTAATTCCTCCTTCCTTATCCTAATCGTGTCACTTTTGTAAATCCTTCAATCCTATCCCAAGTTGTTCTTAAGGGGGGATGTTAGGATATTTACACACTTAGGAGTTAGTTAAGATCAACTTGTGTAATATATCCATTAGGTAAAGTGTTTTCTTTAGTATGCATTTGTAAATATTCTAATCCGACGGTCACGATATGTTCTAGACATAAAGTGATTCGACCGTTCAATTTCTCTTAGATCATACCTACCCTTGATCCATGGCTTAACACCCGATTGGTCCATGATTTCTATTTAAAGAGCATGGAGGGTCCTTGGCTAGTTGATTGATTATGAGAAGCTAATTTGTAACTTTATTTCTTTTGCATAATAAATTTCTCCAAGTAGCTATTTGGCTGGGGCTGTGGACTGTTTCCCTCTCGAGGGTTTTAACCCCGTCAAAACATTAGTGTGTTGATCGGTGATCTATTTGTGTGAGTGGCTGCTCTAGGTGTTCGGTATTTTGGGAGTACCCTGTGTACCCGAACATAACTGGTGTCATACCAAGTGGAATAAAAAACCTGAAACAGATCCCTAAGAGAGTCAAATTAGAAACCATGGTGGATATCTCCTACAACACAAATGAAAATACCTATGATGTGTTAATGCAGTGACATCAAGAAAAGACACCCAAAAGTTGGCTGTTACCAAGGAAAATACCTATGATGTGTTTTAAAGTTGGTAATGCAGTGACATCAAGAAAAGACACCCAAAAGTTGGCTGTTACCAAGGATGGTCTGTAAGCTTGATGATGTAATCAATGCTCCTGGAATATATCTAATTTGGTATAAAGAAATCTCTGCAAGAACAAATATGGGATGTAATGGCCCTGTTTATGTTCATCTTAATCCTTGTGGGAACATACTTTCAAATGTTCACAATCAATTTGTAGCTTGAACTTCAATAACTTATGCACTGTAACAATTTTTATAGATCTGTGCACGAGCTCACCTCATTGTCATCTGGAATATTCTGGAGAGATGAATATTTTATAATGGATGTTATAGGTATGATAATTGCAAATGAACCACAACAACTGTAGAATCCTTTTTATTTAAAAGAAGGCTTGATAATTGGGTGTTGATTTTGTAGCTAGTTGCGATGAACTGTGTAGCTTACATGGTGGGGTTTGTGATAATGGTGTTCGTTAGTTCTGGTGCTCACATTATGCAGGATATACATTCCAAAACAGCAGTATTCTCTTTTCAAGTCTGTCAATGTGTGGAGATGTTCTCCTACATGACTTAGAAGGTCAACACTGTGCTCCAAGTGAAGCAAGCATTCTGCAACAATTAGAAGAAGTTGTTGTAAATTAACGCCAAACTACAACAGGTTGTTCCCAACTAGTTGAACACTGTTTGCTATGTTGGATAATAGTTATTATGCAGCAGCAACAAAGCACCTAGATTGTTGGGTGAGTTCTTCATTTTGTGTGTTTTCCATTTTTCTTGGTATCTACTCCTTATTAGTGCTAAAAATTTCCCAGGAGCTACAGATATGTTCTCAAGCCTAAAGGTGTTTGTAAAACACCCTAGCCTAGAATTTATAGCTGAAATGGCATCATCAAAACATATACCAAATGCATGATATTGATTTTATGACCATTCACAGTGTATTGGCCAACCTTGTGATGGAGAGAGGTTGAAACTTGAGAGTATAATATTCCCATATTCCAAGGAAATATTTCTGATACTATTCTTTCCTTCCTTGGAAATTGATTTGTATATTTCCATTTTCATCCCCATCCAGTCTTAAGAAAGGATATCAACATTGCTTTGTTTTCATGCAAATTCTGTATACCCTTTTCTCTGCATTAAGGAGAGAATTTTCTAGAGCCCAAACCATTTACTTATATAGAGTTATGCTTACTAGTTATTTTAATATCTAATACAGGCTCACAACTACATGCAAAGTGCTTTCTTTCACATTCATGTTTTTGAATTTTCCATGTACAACTTAAGAAGAACCCAAAGCCTTCATCTCCTGGTTTTGATAAATAATTAGAGTGAAACATTCACTACTTGGGTGAAGGGGAGGTCGCTCTATGCATGCTCATAATGTTCTGACTTGGCATATTCTAGAAACAACTGTATTCATTAGCCTCATAATTGAAGGCACAATTGAGTCACTTCTAGATTACTTGCATGCTTTGAGTAAGTGTTTGATTTCTTTGTTCATGAAAGTTTGTAGCAGTGTGCATTTTGAACAAATGCTGTGTGCCAAATAAATTCATTTTATGGTGGACCAAGTGGTAAGTATGGTAGGAGAACTTTGTGTATTAGTGACAGTATGAAGTTGTACTTGTGTGGGTATAATTTTCTTATTACTACTGGGTAAATGGTTGGAGGAGCTGAAAGTATCAAATTCGTATTGGCCTATAACAATAGGACTTTGGTTGTCATTTTGTTATGATTACAATATTTGGGGGATACATGTCCAATTTTCTTTGAAACTTCACTGCGTTATTTTATGTTATTCCATGTTAAAAGTGTAAAATGCTAATGCTATGGAAATGCCATTTTCAGAGTTAAAATTTTGTAAAAACTGTTTGAAGGGGGAATGTGAGTTGATGTCTTGGGAAGGAGGAATGAGAGTTGATGTCTGGGGCTGCTTATCATAGGTAGATAATTTAAGTTATTCCCACAAATCTATATCATGTTTTAACTTTCACCATTTCTATGTTCCTTGTAAATAATGAAAGTCGTGTGTGTACTTGAAGAGGCAGAAGAGCTGCCCTATGCGGGTGCATTTGAATACAAAATGATTTTGATCTCAGGCTATAAAGATAAAATCCAGGCTCTTGAGGACTCCGTTGGTTCGTCTCAATGAGCAGCTGATGGGAACTTGAATTCAATGCTCTAGCGTACTTATGGTGAAGGACTATGGAAATATGCTGCTTCATGTAAATGCACATGTACTAATATGCTTTGCATTTTTGGTCTCTTAGCTTAATTGTTTTCTCCTCCTATTATATCGCATGATAAATTATTTTAGCACAGGAAAAATTGCATCAGATTAAATGTTTCAGTAAGTATTTTGGGGCATATATTTTCCATTTGCTTTGTGAAACATCATTGTATGATTCCATGCGAGTGAGGGTATTTACTGAAGCCAACTGTAATGGGTACAAGTGTAAAATGTTACAGCTATATGATGATATGGCTATGACATCTTATGGATATATCTTGATATGGATAAGACAAAATGTACCCATTGGGAAGATTTAGATTCTTAAAATTCCGAGGCCTACCAATAATAAGATCATTGTCCTGATTATTAGCTTCTTGCTCTGCCTTCTTCTTTTCTGCAAAAAGGACTGCAAGAGCAGGATCCATGAAGTCAACTCCAAAGCATGCCCATAATCTATATCAACAACCTTAAAATACTCACGATAATTATTGCATAAATTAGTTCTGAAATCTGTTGGAAAAATGTAATTACTCGCAGATATGTACCTGACTCTCAGTCGACTCTGTCAGAGTCTGTACAAGTCAAGATATTG
This sequence comes from Pseudotsuga menziesii, assembly GCA_001517045.1. Classification (NCBI taxonomy): domain Eukaryota; kingdom Viridiplantae; phylum Streptophyta; class Pinopsida; order Pinales; family Pinaceae; genus Pseudotsuga; species Pseudotsuga menziesii. The sequence goes on along the minus strand of LPNX011190497.1, from coordinate 69,787 downwards.
TCTGTCAGTTTGACAAGAGGGAAGAGTCCAAGATTCGATGATGTAAAACAGTCAAATTTATTTTTGAAGCTAAGTTGTTAGGTAAATAGTTATTACAGTATTTAATGGTGAGTTAGTCGACCCATGCAGAAGCAAATTTTCAGGTTGCCTATAAATAGAAGAAGCAAATTGTAAATCAGTTTACAGACACAATAGAGAGATAGAGAAACTTAGGGTGAGAAAGAGAAGTCAAAGCTCAAGCTTCTGTGTATGTGATTTATTCGAAGAGCCAAAGCTCTATAGACCGACCGACAAGTCTGGACCGACAAGTTTGTAATACTTTGTTATTTCTGCATAGTTAAATATATGAAATAGTTTATGGTTGAATGTATGATTATTTGGCTGCACATATTTCCAGATTTACTTCTGTAAATGTCTTTTACAATTACTGATAAGTGAAAGATCAAAGAACCCATAAAATTCTCACCGCATGAAAATTCTAGGTTTTATGGCACATTGGTCGACTCAAGTCTTCCTACATATTTGGGCATATGTTTTATAAGTTATTTGGATTTGTAAATGTGTCTATTTTAATTCATATTACTCACAAGTGAAAAGCATTTGCAATTTCTTAGGCCTTTAGACTTAGACCACGGGGACTTCACTTAGCGAACCTCTCACATAGCGCGTGCGATCGTGAGATATTAAAGAATACCCTTAATTTCGAGAGATATTGACCCAGACACTTTTTGTTGAAACCCCCTCCCAATACTCAAAACCTCCTCCCCACCCCTTTTTATACCTTAATACTTATAAACCACCCTACCCACCCCCACCTTAAACCCCTCATCCCCCCAATACCTGCAATATATTGGTTCGATTTTTTATAATTTTAAAACCCACAATATGAACTAACGTGATAGGATATTGGCCAACAAGTGAAGCCCCCGTGCTTTAGACTAAGAAACACACTCTGTAGATTTCAAACAAAGTGAACTGACTAAGTCGGTTGTGTGAGCCGACTTGAGTGGTCGGTTGAGTCAGCCGACTGAGGTGAGCCGACTTGGTCGAAGAGAAGAAGTTAGTCGACTTGGTCGAAGAGAAGAAGCCAGGTGACTTGGTTGAAGAGAAGAATTTAGTTGACTTGGTCGAAGATAAGAAGTGAGTCGACTTAGTCGAAGAAGTGAGACGACTTGGTTGAAGTGACAAGTGGTCGAGGTAAAACCGGTCGGTAGAAATGACAAGTAAGTCGAAGTAATTTTAGTCGAGTGAAAGACCGACTAAAATTTATAAACTTGTCTAGTCGGGAGATAGACAAGTTTTCATCGACAAGTAAAAAGGAAAAAGTGGTCGCCGTGAAAAGTGAAAATCAAATTTTAATATCGACTGAACCCTAAACTCAAGTTTAGTCAGCTTGGTTTTGGCTAATTGGTATCAGAGCAAGGTTTCATATCAGAGCGAGGTTTATATCAGCCCAAGATTTGGGAAAGAAATCTTGTCTTAAAAGGTGGAAATTAATTTTCTAAGGAAAGTTAATTAAAAAAATTAAAATGGCTTCCACTGTTGGTTCATTGAAAACTCCAATATTTACAGGAAAGAATTATGAATATTGGTCTTTAACAATGAAGGATTTATTTAGAGGTCAAGATGTTGGGAGATCATCCAACATGGTTATGCAGAACCAGTGAACATGACAGCATATAACAATCTCACACAGGCTGAGAAAGATGTCTTGAGAGAACAGAGGAAGACAGATGGAAACGCTCTGTTTTTCATACATTAAACTATGCATGAAAGCATACTCCCAAGAATAGCAGCAAAAACTAATGCTAAGGAAGCATGGGATACATTGGAGACTGCCTACCAAGGTTTGGATAAGGTAAAGACATCCAAACTTCAGATTCTGAGAAGAGATTTTGAATCTCTGTCCATGAAATATTTAGAGAATGTAGACACATTCTACACCAGAGTTGTTGGGTTAATAAACCAACTGAAATCTCATGGAGAACCCATAGCAGAACAAAGGGTTGTTGAAAAAATTCTCAGAAGTCTTCCCCCAAGATTTGAAAACTTGGTTGTGACCTCAGAGGAACACATAGACATGATGACATTTACCATTGATGAGTTGCAAGCTTCACTCATCAATCATGAGCACAGACTCAGCAGAACACAAACATCATTGGAAGGTGCATTTGTAGCACAGTCATCCATAAGTCGTGGTAGAGGAAGGGGGAGAAACAACATCAGAGGCAGAGGAAGAAGTTATTCAAGAGGAGGATGAGGCAGAAGTCCTGCAAATGTAGGTGGCAGAGGAGATAATCAGAACCCAAGTCATCCAAGTGGCCAGAGGTTTGATAAATAAAAAATTCAATGTCATTACTATAATAAGTTTGGTCATTATGCATATGAATGCAGGAAGAAACAATATGACCAAGGAAGGCAAAGCCCAAGTCAGTCAACCAACACCAACACTTCGACAAGTGCAATGTTAATGGCATCGACATCTCCACTTGAATGCAATGCTGTTCAAGAAATTCCACATGACATATGGTACTTAGATTCAGGATGCAGCAGCCACATGACTGGTAATTTAAATTTGTTTTCCAGTCTAGACAAGTTAGTTAAAACTGATGTTACACTTGGAAACAGTGTCCAAGTTACTGTCTTAGGAAAAGGCACTGTTGATATTCTAACCAAACAGGGGGAGAGTAAGTATATCCCTGATATCTATCATGTCGAAGGTCTGAAACATAATTTGTTAAGCATTGGACAGTTGTTACAAAAGGCTACAGAGTCTACATGGAAGATGAATACTATGTCATCAAAGACAAGCGTCCAAGCAACCAGCTGATAGCAAAAGTGCCAATGACAAGCAACCACTTGTTTCCATTGAGAATAGTTCTTGACATAAAAAGGAAGACAAAGATAGGAGCTGCATTCAATTAAGAAAGTGAAGAAACAGTCGAGCTACTTGACAAGAGAGAAAATTGCAGCTCTAATTTGCAAGCTGCATTTCAGACAGATGTTCAGGATGAATCCTGGTTGTGGCATTTTAGATTTGGACATCTGAATTTTGGTGGGCTGAAGCTACTGCACACAAAGAATATGGTTAAGGGATTTCCATTGATCAACAGACCAGAGATGGTTTGTGAAGGCTGCATTTTCGGCAAGCAGCACAGAGAGACTTTTCCAGTCGAAAAGTCCTATAGAGCACGCACAACACTTGAAATTGTGCACTCTGACATTTGTGGTCCAATGCAGACATCATCCATTGCTGGATGCAAGTATTTTCTAACTTTTATTGATGAATACTCAAGAAAAACATGGGTATATTTCTTGAAACATAAATCTGATGCATTTGGTCATTTTCAGCAGTTCAAGGCACTCATGGAGAACCAGAGTGGACATCGCATCAAGATCTTAAGGACTGATAGGGGAGGTGAATATGTTTCAAATGAATTTATGAATTTTTGCAAGACCCATGGCATACAGAAACAATTCACTGCATGGTATACACCTCAGCAAAACGGTATTGCCGAAAGAAATAACATAACCATCATGGAGATGGCACGCAGCATGTTGGCAGCCAAGCATTTGCCAAATGAGTATTGGGGTGAAGCAGTTGCAATTTCCGTATACATTATGAACCAATGTCCGACAAAGAGTGTGAAGAAAAAAGTTCCCCAAGAAGCATGGATAGGTATGAATCATAGTGTTTCCCATTTAAAAGTTTTTTGTTGTGTTGCATATGCTCATGTTCCAGATGAGCTGAGAAGGAAGCTAGACAAGAAGGGACAGAAATGTATTTTTGTTGGCAATTTAGAAGACACAAAAGCATACAAGTTGTATGACCTTATCACAAGGAAAGTGATAATTAGTCGGGATGTTCAATTTGTCGAGAATGAATCATGAGATGGAACCATCGACATAAATGTCAAGATTGTGTCGAACGTCGACAATGATGATATGGAAGAGGAAGTGGTTCAAATACCATATGTAAGTCAACCAGTCGAAGCACCGTCAACTCCCATGAAACCAAGACATGGTTCATCACAAGGACCATCGACACAAGTAGCAGCTCAAGCTACACCGACAAGTACACCAAGAGGACAACAGACTCCATCAAGCATTTCATCTAGGTCGACATCGACAGAACCGGTGAATACAAGAAGTCTGCGGGAGATATATGAAGCTGGTACACCTAATTCATTCTCTCTCTTTGCATTATTTTCCCCTATATATGATCCAATAACATTTGAAGAAGCTGTTGAAGAAGAAGTATGGGCACAAGCCATGGATTACGAAATAGAATGCATTGAGGAAAAAAAAGACATGGGAAATGGTTGATGTACCAAAAAACAATGATGTAATCAGTGTCAAATGGATTTACAAGACAAAGCAAGATGCTGATGGGAATGTGCAAAAGCACAAGGCAAGAATGGTAGCAAGAGGGTTCACACAACAACCCGGCATCAAATTCAATGAATTGTTTGCACCTATTGCATGCACAGATACAGTCAGAACAGTTTTGGCCATTGCTGCTCAAAACAAATGGCATGTTCATCAAATGGATGTCAAGTGGGCATTCTTAAATGGATATATAGAAGAGGAAGTATATGGGGAATAGCCACAAGGGTATGAAGTTCCAGGTCAAGAGCATAAAGTGTACAGGCTGAAAAAGGAATTATATGGTTTGAAGCAAGCTCCTAGAGCTTGGTATAGTCAGATTGATTCCTATCTCACTGAAAATGGATTTCACAGAAGTGAAAATGAACCGAATTTGTACACCAAATTCGATGAGCAAGGTAAGATGTTAATTGTATGCTTGTATGTAGATGATTTAATATTTACTGGTGATTATGGCATATCATATTTTAAAATAGTCATGGAAAGTGAATTTGAAATGACTGATCTGGGGCTTATGAAGTTTTTTCTGGGCATTGAAGTTCAATAGTCTGAAAGTGGTATCTTTATATCACAGTCTAAGTATGCAAGTGAAGTTTTAAAAATGTTTAACATGACTAATTGCAAGACATCCCCAACACCAGTAATAACAGGTTTAAAATTGAGCAAGGATGATGAAGGATCCACTGTCGATCCTACGCTGTTCAAAAGGCTTGTTGGCAGCCTTATGTATTTGATAGCTACAAGACCAAACATTATGTATGGTGTAAGTCTGATCTCAAGGTTCATGGAGTCACCAAAAGACTCACATTGGCAAGTAGGTAAAATAATTCTGAGGTATGTAAGTGGTACAAAATACCTTGGTATTATGTATTCAACCTCAGAAAATTTTAAACTCATTGGTTACACTGACCGTGACAATGGAGGTAGCATAGATGATAGGAAAAGCACATCTGGGTACACATTTCATTTTGGTACAGGTGTTGTTTCATGGGCTTCAAAGAAACAACCCATTGTAACTTTGTCTTCAGCTGAAGCAAAGTATGTTGCAACGACAAGTGCTACATGTCAAGCTGTCTGGATGAGAAGAGTCTTAAAAAACTTGTCACAGAACCATCAAGAACCGACAACAATCTTCTGCGACAACAATTCAGCGATAGCATTATCAAAGAATCATGTGTTTCACAAGAGAACCAAGCACATCGACACAAGGTTTCATTTTATAAGAGAGTTGGTGAACGACAAGGAAATTTGTTTGGAATTTTGCAGGTCTGAAGACCAACTTGCCGACATCTTCACAAAGCCATTGGCAAATGATACTTTTCAGTATCTGCGTAGTTATCTTGGAATGACAAGTTCTCCACAGTGAACTCTGTCATAAACAGAGCATGTCTAAGCTTTGAAACATTTTGTAAATTTTGTTTTTAAAAATCTCCATCTGCTTATAATTAAGGGGGAGTGTTGGAAAAATGTAATTACTCGCAGATATGTACCTGAATCTCAGCCGAATCTGTCAGAGTCTGTACAAGTCAAGATCTTGTTTGTTAGTCTGACAAGAGGGAAGAGTCCATGATTCAGCAATGTAAACTAGTTGAATTTATTTCTAAAGCTAAGTTGTTAGGTAGATAGTTATTACAGTATTTAATGGTGAGTCAGTCGACCCATGCAGAAGCAATTTTCAGGTTGCCTATAAATAGAAGAAGCAAATTGTAAATCAGTTTACAGACACAATAGAGAGACAGAGGAACTCAGGGTGAGAAAGAGAAGTCGAAGCTCAAGATTCTATGTACGTGATTTAGTCGAAGAGCCGAAGCTCTGTAGACCGACCGACAATTCTGGACCCACAAGTTTGTAATACTTTGTTATTTCCGCATAGTTAAATATATGAAATAGTTTATGGTTGAATGCATGATTATTTGGCTGCACATATTTCCAGATTTACTTCTGTAAATTTCTTTTACAATTATTGATAAGTGAAAGATCAAAGAACCCATAAAATTCTCACTGCGTGAAAGTTCCAGGTTTTACGGCACATTGGTCGACTCAAGTCTTCCTACATATTTGGGCATATGTTTTATAAGTTATTTAGATATGTAAATGTGTCTATTTTACTTCATCTTACTCACAGGTGAAAAGCATTTGTAATTTCTTAAGTCTTTAGACTAAGAAACATACTCTGTAGATTTCGACCGTAAGTGAACCGACTAAGTCGGTTGTGTGAGCCGACTTGAGTGGTCGGTTGAGTTAGCCGATTGAGGTGAGCTGACTTGGTCGAAGAGAAGAAGTCAGTCGACTTGGTTGAAGAGAAGAAGTCATTCGAATTGGTCGAAGAGAAGAAGTGAGCTGACTTAGTCGAAGAAGTCAGCCGACTTGGTCGAAGTGACAAGTGGTCGAGGTAAAAACTGGTTGGTAGAATTGACAAGTAAGTCAAAGTAATTTTAGTCGAGTGAAAGACCGACTAAAATTTATAAACTTGTCTAGTCGAGAGATAGACAAGTTTTCACCGACAAGTAAAAAGGAAAAAGTGGTCGACGTGAAAAGTGAAAATCAAATTTTAATATCGACTGAGCCCTAAACTCAAGTTTAGTTGGCTTGGTTTTGGCTAACAAAATCCACGGGGAGACCCATATCAGTAGCTATGCCAACAATCATGAGATTCTCATCTAAGAAACCCTCAATTCGGGATTTAATCTGCACTTCTTCCCAGTGCAGCTGTTGCACCTGGCGGGTTAATGCGAAATAGAAGCAATATATCTCTTCTTCAATAACTTGGAACGTTGATGGGTGCCTTCTCAACATGGGGATGAGTCTTCATCCCCTCTGGAGGTTGAGGTTCTTTCGGTGCTTGGCAAGCTCTGCCACATACATTTTGTTGTTGTTGGATTGTTTAAGGAGGATGTGCTTGATCTGGGTGACCAACTTGAAATTATTCTGCTCTCTATGACCTTGTCCAGAGGCCTCTCTTTGCTCTTTGCACCTCTTGATGAGAGAATTGATTGGAGTAATGGTAGGAGGAGGAATTTGAAATGAAGTGAGAGACTTAAGTCATGGGTGGTGTCTCCGAGAAATCAGGTTTTTAGTGTTAGTGAGCAAGAGGGGTCCATTTTGTAAAGAAGTGCTGCTTCTTTTCACAGATTGTAAGATGAGACGAGTCTTTGTGGAGGAGGAGAATATGTTGGGTTTCAGATCTGGGACTGATGATGGTAGTGGTAAGTTTGGATGGCCCGTCTCGCACATCCATGATCTCATATCATGCCCTAATAAGCCTCCATGTCATATCAAATTCAGGTGAATAGGGTTGAGAGGCATTGAAACGTTGGACGCGGAGTGAGCTAAACTCTAGACTATTTGTATTTTTGTGGGTCAAGGTGGCCAGAATTTAGAGATTTTTTTTGTTGTTGCTAAAATTGCCATTTTAATTGAAAAAATGGATTAAATGGATTCCAGCATGGAGCACCTCGATTATGCAATTTCAGAAAATTCTTGCAAGATTTTGGTTAAAATTTTTGCCAAAAATAAAGATGAAATATAAAATGGAAAAATATTAGTGTGCCAAAACTATAAGGGTATTGGAAATGTTAGTCACATGAACAAACAAAGGGCATAAGTATTTTGGCCAAATAAAAAATAAGGATAAAAAACAAAATGGAAGAATATTGATCTGTCAAACAAAGGGCATAAGTATTTTGGCCAAATAAAAAATAAGGATAAAAAATAAAATCGATTGGAAATGTTAGTCACATGAGCAAACAAAGCGCATGGGAAATGTTAGCCGAGACACGTATTCATGACATGTTGTAAATAAAGTGATTGCTACATTGCATTGTATAAAAAAGAAAATCAAGTCTTGGGCATTACAAGTTGGATAATAGAGATTAATGTTTAAGTATTTTTAATATCTAATAAAAAAAACATATTTCTTGCACTTAGGTGCTTGCAATTGGGTGTTCTCTCTTTATATATATAGTTATTTTTTTATTTTCATGAATAAATTAATATTAGAATAAGTGTTGTGATCAAGATGGCCCATATAGAATAAGACATTGATCATTAGAAAGCTTGACAAAATGAAGAAGTTAAAAGAAAGCAACCAAAGCTAGAAATCAATGAAAAGAAGGAAATTGGACAAAATTAAGAAAATATGGCATGTGGCATAAAGGAAGAAAAATGGTAAATAGTAGAAAAGCAGTAGAAAAGAAAACTAAGGCAGTAAAAGCAAGAAAAAATAGAATAAATAAAAAAAACAGAAAAAGACAAAAGCAAGAAAGCAACTCCATAAGCAGGAAAGTAGTTCAAAAGAAGAAAATACACGGCTTTCCATATTTTTGTAAGAAGGATTTAGAAGGGAATAAAAAAAGCCATAAAGCACCAACTAAAGCTAAAAGGTCGAAATTTAGCCAAGGGGGTTGCATCAGATGAGATAAGGAAGGCCAAAATGAGCTAGGAACTTGCCAAAGACTTCTCAAGCATGATTGGTTCAAATTCCTAGAAAGTAAGGCCTAGAAGGAGGAAACAACAAGCTATATAGTTTTCCAAGTAGATAACAAGTTTATAAAAGAGGGAGGGCACACCACATTCATATCTTTTGGCAGTTTTAGTTTCGTATTGAGAGCTCTAAGCTATTCAAACTTGAGAGATGTGCCCTTAGGCATAGCCAGGATATGTACCCCTGCTACTCCTTCAGTGAGATGAGTGGTTGATGGAATTCAACCATTGACATTGGTTTTATTTTAGTTTTTGAAGCTGATTCCAATCTGATTCAATTCCTATAGAAAATATTGAGAAACCGCCAATTCGAATTTAGAGTGTTTTCCCATCTTTTCCTATGATGGTTATTTTGTGCCGAATGATATTGAGTGTGAACCTCTCATGAAAGGAATTTATTTTTCTAATTAATGTAATATTTGTTATATTGTACTCCTGATATGTTTTCATAAATTTTATAATGATCAAGTCAGAATTTTCAGTGATCTTCCATTGCCTACTCTACTTATGCATTAATTTTAACTAGTTTTCAATACTGCTTCAGTATTTCACTTTCTACTTGGTGAATTTCTGTCCTATCACTTTTTTATGTTTATTAAGATCATAATTGACCCTTGTAATGTCTTATTTTGATAATTCGTGGCCCTCACATACTGTATGGAAAATCTTGAACTCGAGCTAGTTGTGCAGTCCCGATTGTTAGTTTTTCTTATATGATCTCCAATCTATGCCTAAGTGTAACTAAGACTTTGGATTCTAGCCATTAATGATTAGGAACAATAAACTTAGCCTACCATAAGTCTAGATACACCCAGTGGATGCACCAGGGGCCTCTGGTAATCACATAAATGCCAATTTGGGTTTGATGAGTCCAATAAATGTGCCCACTTCAGAGTGTATGGATTCCTTTCCCATCCCTTCATACTTTTAAGGCTTTGATATGAATTTTTTAGAGCTATAAGTGATTGATGCAGAGCCATACTCTGATCTGGGTTGGGAAGGTTAAGCCAAAATTGCTAATTGGGGATTAAACCTAGAGAGAACTTGAAGCCATTTTTGAGATTCGAGTAATGCATGAGCCTATCTATTGATTTGGGTTCATTACAATGGTATCATAGCAATTTCCTCTACCACTATGGAAAGTAAGTTCCCAAGTTGAAGAAGTTCAACCACGAGACTAGCACTAGCCAGTGATGATTTCAAATGGGATGATGAGAAAGCATTCTATTTTGATGATAATGTTATTTATGTTGAGGATGATGACTCCTTGTGTGGCATTGTGTGCATCTTCCATCTTAGTGGTGCAATTGGAACCTTTTTTCCTCATTATTGGATATGATATCACCTTATTTGGTTTGAATTTCAAGTTTTAGGAGCCTCTAGTCATGCTCGTGACTATTCTCATCAGTTTTGATGTGAAACATCAAGCACCTCAAGTCTCTTTCAAACTTACTATTGAGGATTCACTGTTAGTTTCTTCTCATGAGTTTGTTGAAATAAAATATTATGATTTCATGGATATTTTGAAAGATAGATCAGATTATTGAGATCACACATTCACTCTCCTTGGTCTCATGTCTTCTCCTCACATTATCACATGCTCATCTCCTCACAGTAAAGATGGAGGCCTCTTGCATTCACTTGGACACTTTCTCCTCACACATGGAGCTTATTTTACCTAACATTGTTCATTGTTCAAAGCTGCAACATATCGGTTGCTTGGGTTTACCTAACATGGTTGAAATTCTCTAGCACTTTTTCTCTCTCATCAGTTTACCTCAGTTGCTCTACATGGTCCCATAATCTATTATGCAACTATCTATGTTCCTAATTTAGTTGAGCAGATTCATGTTCTTCCAAAGAGGAAGATTTCTCTAGAAATAATCATTTAGTATAGAGAGGTTCACATGCACAGTCCCAGGATACTAGTGCATAGAAGGACCATCACACTGCATTACTGCTCGACAAAGATGTAGATTGCAGAAATATTTTCACAAGTTTTTATTCAAAGCTTAATCCGGATTTTTCATGCTTATTTTGAGGGGGATTTTTTCCCATGAGGTTTTCTCCATTTCCTTGTTTGTTAAGCAGTTATTTTTGTTGATATAGATTGTATGGGTGAACTTTGGCCTTAGTTTCTAGGGCCCAGGTTGTCCAAAGTTAGGATTAAAGGGGGGTGTTGGGATTAATAATCCTCTCTTTGCCCACATAGTATATTTGTCCATTTTCCCTAGCTTAGGAGGTCATCATAACTTCACTAGTGTATGGGGGACACACCTAGGAGCCACTTACCACTTATTTCACCTCCATGCATGAGTTTAGGTTCCCCAAGGACTAATCCCTATAATATAGGAACCCACTATGAGTGCCACCATCAATGTCCAATGTCCAGTAGTTTACCCTAGTAGGTATTCAGTTATGTTCAATTATGCTTCGATTACCATTAGTTAGATCACTCTCAGTCATCCTAGTTCCATTTTGCCTGATTTAAGGGAGGTAGGGTGCATTTGCTGACCTACCCTCTTCAGTTAACTGGTTGTGAACTATTTTAGTAATCTGAAGTTACATTAGTGAGCTCTAGTGGTGATTTTTCCACATCGAGTTAGCTCAAGAGTTAGTCCAAGCTGGTAGATTCGAATCCTATCTAGGTATTTGAATTCTCCTATATGCATTGCCATTATATTACTTAATTATACAATGAATATGTGGATTAATAATGATTAATGGATTATGATTATTATTTCAATTTTTGGTCTCATGAGTGTTTATTCTCCATGAATTATTGAGCAAAGTTTAGTAAATTAATTCTCTCTCTTCTACAATCTTATTCTCCATTTGAATTCTCCAGTATTGATGAGCCTATGCTTCATTGAATTCTACAATACTTTGAGCTGGGTTGGGAAGGTTAAGCCAAAATTATCGATTGGGGTTTAAACCTAGAGAGAAATTGAAGCCATTTTTGAGAGTCAAGTAGTGCATGAGCCTATATCTTGATTTGGGTTCATTAAAGTGGCATTAGAGAAGTTTCCTCTACTCCCATGGAAAGTAAACTTCCAATTTGAAGAAGTGCAACCATGAGACTCGAACCAACTAGTGATGATTTTGAATGGGATGATTAGGAAGCATCCTATTTTGATTATAATGTTATTTATGTTGAGGATGATGAATCCTTGTGTGACATTATTTGCATAGGGAATATAAGGCCTAATCCACCAAAGTTTAGTATTGTTGATGGCAGAGTGTGCTATGGGGGAAAGTCTCTAGGATTCAATCCTTCTAAATACCTCAAAGAATACCAAACAATGAGGAAACAGATTCAGGAGGTCCTTCCTTTCCGATACTTCTACACTTTAAAGTTGAAAGGTTGTTTCTGAATGAGAGTTCTTATTGCAACACACATCAATAAAGAGTGAATCACATTTTCAGTCATGTGTGTAGAGAAATGGAGCATATGTTGCAGCAGAGTGAAGAGTCACCATGAAAATTCTCTACACCCAAGAAGTCAACGACTAAGGCCTCACCCAGAGACTCTCACGATGCAAAAAGAAGAAAGCCCATAGTCAAAGATCAGCCATCCAATGAGCCTGAGAGGCACAATAGTCTCGCAAGTGAAAAACCATGTAGTTGCTCTAGTAAGGACATCAAGATTCCAAAGCAAATGTACAAAAGAAAATATAATTTTTTGTATGCAATTGAGGAACCATGCACATCTGAAGATTCCACAACCCCTCATGCTATTGTTGATAGTTTGGGAAGTGAGTCCACTTCCATTTTTTCTAGCTTCTTTGTTGGTGGTTTCAATATCACTGCAAAGGAGATTGATTCTATTAATGGCGGTGAGACATTTTGGATTAGACCCAAAGGAAGAACATATATCAGATTTATGGTCACCACTTGATCTTAATTAGGAAGTAGATACAATAGAAGAAAAAGAGGAGGTTCATCTGCCATAACTTCATTTCCTTGCAGGGCCATTGAAGATGAGCAAATGCAAGATCAAAGAAGCCCTAAGAGTTCTCCATGGAAGTCATGCATTAGTGTCAATATTTTGTTGGAGAGTTGCATCAATGGAGGGGCCTTCTTCCATTGAAGACTTGAAGACCATTCAGGAAGTGGCCATGAGCATCGACGATAACTTTTTGTTAAGCCCTAAATGTTGGGCATAGTTCCGTTCCCCCTATAGTGTGGAACTTTACCCACTATATGGTGGTGTATTGCATATTATTGATGTAGGATTTGGTATATTAGTGGGTCTATTAGTTGTTATAGTACACCTTTGTCTCCTATATATAGGAAGGAGATATTTTTATTTAGGGAAGCATTGTATTTTGTCTTGTCTAGGGTACACAATACATTGTGTAAGGAGGTTCCTCCCTCGAAGAGGATTTATATTCATATTTATTATTCATTATTAAATCATGTATTACTCTCTTTTGGTCTATTTATTCTATTTTTATGCTATTTTCGGGACTTGGTTGCATAACATTTGGTATAAAAGCTCTTTCCTCAGGACTAGCTTCTCCAAAACGAGTCATATTTCAATTTTCGTTACAACTTTTTTTATACAAGTATTTAGAGATCAAGATTAAAAATACACTCCTAAAATGGGCCAAAATATCTCCTATCCCAAATTTAGATCCTGGTCCATTATAGTTTCATAGATAATTGTGGAGGAATATAGGGTTTTTGACTAGTCAACAACCTAGTCTAAAACATGTGTTCTAGGGAAGAAGGTCATATATGAGTCATCCTAGATCCAAATTGAGTGAGACTAGTTGCATCCGAAATAAATAGACTAGGGTATATGTGGTAGTATTTTCATTTATATAAATGAAATATTGGACACATGGCATACCGTACAATTTTGCTCTCCTGAAAGGACAAACAAGAAAAGTGTTGCTACATTTGCAATAAATTTCTACTAGAGAATCCAAATTAGGTAATACATGCTGCATTGGAAATATGACACATGAGGGTACTACAGGCCGAATTTTCAGACCTAGTGAAGTCAAAATTCAAATTTTATCTCAATTATAAGTCGACCCTAAAACACTCTTTCAATCAAGGTTTGAAACAAGTGTTCTGGGGAAAAAGGTCATATCCGAGGCATCAAAGATCCAAATTGAGTGAGACCTATTGCATCTGAAAGAAGACATACCAAGGTATATGTGGTAGGATTTTAAGCTATAGAAACAAAATATTGAACATGTGGCATACCATACAACTTCTCTCTTCTAGATAGAAAAAAAATAAGAAGTGTTGGGAGAATTAAAATATAGTTTTACTAGAGCATCCAAATTAGGTTAGACCTACGGCATCAGAAAGAGGAAACATCAAGACACCACAAGAAGAAGTTACAGACCCAGAGGAGATGAAATTTTAAATTTATCTCAATCCAATTTGGCCATAAAACAATCTTCATATCAAGGTTGAAGAAAGAAACTCTATAGTTCAAGTAGTGGTAGATCACATAGAGCACCAACAAGCAGTCTTGAAATGCTGAAGATGTCCAAAAACATGATGAAACAACAGGTAGATAAACATCACAGTCAAAGGAGTTTTGAAGAAGGAAAAATCATATGGGAACTTGAACAAATAATTGAAACAAGGACCAAGTAACTACGAAATGAAGCTATTATTGAGTACCTCATCAAGTGGAAGAATTGACCAGCTACAAATTTGACATGGGAAGACGATGCCTTCATACAAATACATCCACAACTACCAAAGCCTTGAGTAAAACACTTATTTGAATGGGAGGGGCATGTTAAGCCCTAAATGTTGGACACAACCCCACCTATGGTGTGGCACTTTAAACCCTATATGGTGGTGTATTACATATTATTGATGTAGGCTTGGGTCTATTAGTTTTTATTGCACACCTTTGTCTCCTATATATAGGAAGGAGATATTTTCATTAGGCGAAGCTTTGTATATTGTATTGTCTTGAGTACATAGTACATTGTGTAGGAGGTTCTTCCCTCGAAGAGGATTTCTATTCATCTATGTTCTTCATTATTAAGTCATGGATTACTCTCTTTTGGTCTATTTTTTCTATTTTTATGCTATTTTTGGGACTTGGTTGGATAACAAATTTTGAGTCTTATTTCTGATAGAGATCATTTGATTGAGCTTATAGAGTTGTATCATGGGGAATGTTTGAGGGATGCAGAAGAGATTGATAAGCTCACTCTTGGGTTGGAGTCCACCCAATATTCTTTCAAGAGTACTCAAAGTGCACTTCATGAATCTAAGATTCAAATTGAGTAGCTTCATGAGAACCTGGAGAGATCAGATTCCGCCTCATACATTTCACATAGCCAAATACCATATGGATGATTGCATTTATGGATTAAAAGAGGATCATCATGTGTTGGTGGAACATGAGGAAAATTCTGATTTGCAGGTGTTTCTAAAGGGAGATAATATTGAATGCATTGTCCAATCACTTGTGGGGTTTCAAAAGAAGGATGAGGAGATATTAGTTATGGGAGAGTTAACTAAGGACATGCATGACTTGAAAGATGTTGATGTATTTGTAACTTTAGAATGTATTCACTTGTATATGTTATATTGTACCTCGATATTTCTATTGGGAGAATCAGTTGTATTTCATTGTGCCCCGATGTTCCTATCGGGAGAGTCATTAATATAATAAATTCATGTAAAACCATTGAGGTTAACCCTCCATTGTAAGTCAGGGAAATAGTCCCCACAATTGAGTTAAGGTTAACCCTCCTTGTTGATTGGAGGGAAAAGTCCCCACAGTTGAGGGGCACTAGGGTTATTAGACTCTCCTAGAGATGTTGGCCCTAGTAAGTAATTACCAATTCAGAAACTAGTATAAATAGAGAGTGAGACTCTCTATTTGCAACACACACTCACTCAACTGGGGCGCATGAGTGAGAGAGGAAGTACTGGCACAAGTGAGAGAGATCAGCTGTTGGAGATCATATTTTCTGTCTTTGGGTTTTACTGGTGCCATTGGTGCTCATTCTTTATCTGAGGAAGTTATGGGGTTTTCTCCTTTATCATTTCCCTGAGGAAAATTATTTGTCTCTTGTCTCTTGTGATTATTGCTGTGTATGTTATTCTCTTAGATAAGATCCTGAGATCATATTGTCTAAATTGATAAAAATATAACATGGTATTAGAGCTAACCTGAGAAGAAGACACTGTGCAACTATAGAATCTAGGGATTCTTACTTCTTGGGTCTCTCTCCACAATCCATCAACAAAAGGATGCTAGGATAAATCTCCATTGAAGGGTGCATCTTTCTGTCGAAGTAGAATTTGATTCCGGGCATTTTCAATTTTTGCTGCGGGAAATTAGGGTTTTCACAGAAGATGAATTTTTGAGTGAGCCCAACATAGGATTTCTCTCCTCATCAAAATCAAAGTTTAGAGACCAAGGTCGATATTTTTGGTTGGGTAAAACTCCAGGAAAGTCAAACCCTAGTTTGACTCTGAGCCTGAAAAACCCTAAAATACTAAAACGGGTAGGTTTGGTACATTTTCTATATATCGGGATTGAAGAAGGATCAAGGGCCAAAATTTTCACAGACTGAAGATAAAATCTTGATTTACCCTGTGTAAAAATGTTAGCCTCATATTCACTATATTATGGGAGATATGATTCCTCCAAATCAGGGTTCCAGCCTCTTCGAGGATTCATCCCTAAACATGACACCTATGGAGAATTGCTATATTTCGAGATACAAAGGTTCAAATAAAATTTAATAAGATGTTCTAGATAGGGCATGGAATGTGATTTTGATGGTAAAATTTTCAGACCTTGATGATGAAACAGGAACACGTGGTAGTCCGTACAAGTTCGCTATGATGAATAATATTGAAATAAGTCACCTTGGAAAAAATCTCATAAGTCCCAATTGGTGAAACTAATTCTGGTAAAACCTATGGTGTTGGAAAGAGGATAGATGAGGTTACCTCAATATGAAATTTAAGACACACAGTAGTAGTAATTTCAGAGATACCATAGAAATAGTATCAGGAATTTCTGCAGTAGAAATTGATAAACTATGGCTTCCTGTCTCGAGAGCTTCCCTCCACTGTTTTCGGAAAAGGAGTATATTGGACAGCTTGCCTTGAAGAGGCCTATATTTCTATCCAATCAGTAATTTGATATTCCAAGTTTTGAAAATTATGGTTTCTATGACATACCCTAGATCATCCAGCTCCAGAACCAGGACGAACACCTCAAATCGGTAAGATCTAATCTTTTGCTATTTACATTTGAGGTTCTCATTTCAAAATGACTAATCACACTAGCTTGATGACAATATTGGTGAAGCTAACAAATTCTAAGCATGGAAGTATAGGATCTCCCTAGTTCTTGAAGGATATGAATTGGACACCTACATAAGTAGAGAGGTTCTAGTTCGAGAGAAAGATGAGGCTAACGCCTTACATAAGAAGAACTTGGTCAAGGCCAAGAAGATCATTGCTGATTCAATCAAGGATCACCTTATACCACAAGTGTCTTCCCTAAAGACACTTAAAGAGATGTTTTTATTCCTTGATGAAGATATTTGAAGGGAAGAACATAAATCGAAATATGACTTCAAGAAACTAGTTGAAGAATGTGAAGAATGCAGAGACCATATAGTCATACTTTACAAAGGATCTCTCAAATCAAAGAACAACTTGAAGTAGTAGAAGAAGAAGTGGATAATGCAGAATTTGTGATAACCACCTTGAATGGCCTCCCAGGATCATGGGATTCATTCATTCAAGGAATGTGGTAGTGATTACTTTCAGCAGACTCTGGGAAGAGCACACACAAGAAGACGCTCGACTCATAATAAGAGAAAAGAAGATGGGAGCAACTGAAGATCAAGATTTCATGATTTAAAGAAAATACCTCAAGCAATGAGGAACATGAAGAACTCAATTCTTGAAGAACCTCTTATCCATATTAAGCATTTGGATAAGAAATGATGCTGTTATGAATGAAGAAGATGATGAAGCTGAAAGAAGGAGTCTACCCACGAAACAAATAAAGATAAGTATTCAATTTCCATTTCATGATATTGTTTTGTTATGCATTTGTTTATATTCAGTTGATGTGTTATACATGATAGAATGTTTGCATTAATGACAGTATACTACTAATATGCATGTGATGGGTAAGTAGCTCATGGTGCTATACAACACTCCATTGCTACTTATCTAGAATGAAACCTCTTTGCTGACATATTGGATTAGTGCACAATCTCAATGATGTCTTGGTAGAGATGGAAGGCATCTAGAAAAGTTTCCATGAGATATGGATGAATGTTGTATTGGATAAAATAGTTGCATGATTATATATTTATGCATTAGAGTTTTCCATTGTGAATATGCCTTATGAAATGTTTCTAACCATACAAATGCATTTGACTTGTAGGAAAGATCGCGTACAATCGCCTACAAGAAAAGAAGGATGAGACTTGTTCCAAAGAACAAGTGACGACAGTTCAAGAAAGAATCCAAGATGAATAATAATATGATGATACTTTCAAATAAAGAAAGAGGCCTCAGAGACACTCTAGTTATGTGAAACTATTGAGCGACATCATTGATGCATAACCTTCCAGCTATGAAGAAGTAGCCAATAAGAAAGGGAAGGAGAATACTAGTTCAAGAAGAATGATGTCTAGGATGCAGTATCGAGACCTGAAGGGAAGTTCATAATGTCTTCCATATGGATCTACATGATCCAACATGCAGTAGATGACAACATCGTGGGATACAAGGCAAGATTAGTAGCATGAGGCTTCTCACGGAAAGAAGGCATAGACTACGAAGAGACATTTGTAGCCACTAGAATTTAAGATACATGACAGGTAGAATAATGTGTGTAAATGAAAGAAGGCCTTGTACGAGCTCATAAGACACCCATGGGATAACACATAAATGAGGAACTTGAAGATCACCTAGAGTGATGAAGATCTTAACCTTTGATACAAGGTTGAATATGAAAGCCTATAGAGGATGACAAGCTCACAGATGGGTGCGAGAAGAAATTTTGAAAAGGTTCAAGATAGAGGATCTTGGTATCTAGTGACCCTAAATGGATACATAGAATATTAGTAGCAGAGGAAGATACTTCTCACTTCGGTACAAAATGTTTCAATGCATAGAGTATGAAAGGCAGAAGGAGAATGATGCTACACTTCAGAGGGAGTGACTGCAGAAGATCCTGAGGTTCGACATGGTACGACAGGATGGATAGATTACTGATGACTCTAGGATTTACTGAGAGTAAAGCGGATTCCAACCTTTACTTCAAGGTTGAAGGTGAAAGACCAGTGATGCTCCTGTTATATGTCGATGACTTGTTCTTGACAGAAAAGAGGAACTCATTAAAGTTGCAAGAAGGAGACTTGTTGTCGAGTTCAAGATGAAGGACTTGGATATGATGCACTACTTTATAGGCATGGAGGTGTGGCATAATGTGGATGGAATCTCCCTGGGACAAGGGAAGTATGCACTAGAGATCCTGAAGAGGTTCAGGATGATGGAATGCAAGGCCATGATCAAACCTATGGCATCGAACCTGAAGCTATTGAGTGTTGATTCATCAGAGTCAGTTGATGCCACTATGTATCATCAAAGGATTGGTTCATTGATGTAACTGATGGATACGAGACCAGATATTTTCTTTGCTGTGAAACACATTGAGACATGTTCACCTGATGGTTGCAAACCATGTAGTGAGGTACCTAAAGGGTATAGTTTATTATGGGTTCAAGTATGAGGAAGATCAGAAGATTAACCTGGAAGGTTATGTTGATTTAGATTGGGTAGGCAGTTCCATCGATAGGAAGAGCACTTCGGGGTGCTACTTCATATGGGATCAGGTGCGATCTCTTGGTTTGGTGGGAAGCAGTCCTGCATGGAATTGAGTATAGCCAAGGAAAAATATGTTGCCACTTGCTCGGATATTTGGGAGGTAGTATGTTATGTTTCTTTTGAAAACTACTATTTGATTTGATTGATATGACTAGCATTTTTGTATGATGTAGAGATGAGAAGTGAAGTTCTAGTATGTGATCCAGATCAAGATCTCTCGAAAGAAAGAGTTCTAGCATAGCCGGTAAGACAGGTTGTCTGAGCATAAAATCTTGGCGAAGCTCGTAGGTTGCTCAGACGTAAATGATCATGTAGGTTGTCCTCAAATGTAATCAGTCTTGGTGAAGATCACAAGTTATCCTTGGACGTAATCAGCCCTGATGTGATTCTATGATAGAAATGGCCAGAATGAAGTTCAAGTACTTTAGGGAGAAGCTTGGTGTTCTCCATATCGAGATTCCCTCCAAGGGGAAGTGATGATTTCATATGCCTTTCTGACATGGTGGTAGGTAGGGCCTCCCATGGTCAGATATAAGTGTAGAGCCCTTCTGACATGGTGGTAGGCGGGTCCTCCCATGGTCAGATGTAAGTGCAGATTCCTTTTGACATGGTGGTAGGCGGTTCCTCCCATGGTCAGATATAAGTGCAGAGCCTTTATGACTGGGTTAGATGTAAGTGCGGAGCCCTTCTGACATGGTGGTAGGTGGGTCCTCCCATGGTCAAATGTAAGTGTAGAGCCTTTCTGGCCAGGTCAGATGTAAGTTTGGAGCCCTTTTGACATGGTGGTAGGTGGGTCCTCCCATGGTCAGATATAAGTATAGAGACTTTCCCTGGATGATAGATGGTGTGTCCTATCATGCCAGTGGATGTAAGTGCAGAGCCTTTCTCTAGATGGTAGATGGTGTGTCCTACCATGCCAGCAGATATAAGTGCTGAGCCTTTTCTTTGGATGGTAGATGGTGTGTCCTAACATGCCAATGAATGTAAGTGTTGAGCCTTTCCTTGTATAGTAGATGGTGTGTCCTACTATGCAAGAGGATGTAAGTGCCGATCCTTTCTGACTAGTTCAGCTATAAGTGCTGAGTCTTTCTTACTGGGTCAGATATAAATGCTGTGACCTTCTATGGATAGTAGATGGCATGTCCTTCTATTCCAGTAGATGTATGTGCTGAGCCTCTCCTTGGATGATAGATGGTGTGTCCTATCATGCCAGAGGATGTGAGTGCTAGGCATTTCTAACATGGTGGTGGATGTGTTCCTCCCATGGTTAGATGTGAGTGCTGGGAATTCCTTTCTGACATGGTGGTGGATATGTTCCTCCCATGGTCAGATGTAAGTGCCAGGTGAGTCTTTATGATTGGGTCAGATATAAGTGCTGAAGAAGATGAAGACCTACATGGAGGCTATGCCTACAACCAACATGAAAAAGGGTTGGATCTGTAGAACTTCCTATGACGAGAGGAATTGAGAGAGCACCAGTTGATTGAGATAGCAGAAGCAGTGATGATGACGATATAGTGATGATCCATCTTTGATGATGATCCATTTTTGATGATGATCCAAATTTGATGATGGTCCAGTGATTATCCAGTTTTGATGATGATATAGTGATGATCTAGTTTCGATGATGATCCAGTGATGATCCAGCGTTGATGATGATCCAGACTTGATCCAGAGAAGAAGACTTGTGCTGATGAATTGTGTCAAGAGAATACCTTCCTAGTTAAGAGGGAGTGTTGATGTATTTGTAACTTCAGAATGTATTCACTTGTATATCTTATATTGTACCCCAATGTTCCTATCGGAAGAATCAGTTGTATTTCATTGTCCCCCGATGTTCCTATCGGGAGAGTCATTAATATAATAAAGTCATGTAAAGTCATTGAGGTTAACCCTCCATTGTAAGTCTGGGAAATAGTCCCCACAATTGAGTTAAGGTTAACCCTCGTTGATCGAAGGGAAAATTCCCCACAGTTGAGGGGCACTAGGGTTATTAAACTCTTCTAGAGATGTCAGCCCTGGAAAGTAATTGTCAAGTCGGAAACTAGTATAAATAGAGAGTGAGACTCTCTATTTGCAACACACACTCACTCAACTGGGGCGCATGAGTGAGAGAGGAAGTACTGACACAAGTGAGAGAGATCAGCTGTTGGAGATCATATTTTCTGTCTTTGGGTTTTACTGCTGCCATTGGTTCTCATTCTATCTCTGAGGAAGTTGTGGGGTTTTCTCCTTTATGGTTTCCCCGAGGAAAATTATTTGTGTCTCTTGTCTCTTGTGATTATTGCTGTGCATGTTATTCTCATAGCTAATATCCTAAGATCATACTATCTAAATTGATAAAGATCTAAAAAAAGAAATACCTCATGATTTGCTTATATGGAAAGACTCTTTTGCTTTGAAGAAGGTGGATGATCACATTCCATATGGACCAAAAAACAAAGGTGTTCATTCAATCATTGATTGGGTGGATAGAGGCACCATTGAGATGGATACTTTGGAAGGTAAATGCCACTTTTTTTTTTGCATTGAAATATTTGTAGCTCCTAACATTGTTTTGACAAGTGAGCAACAACTGTTGTCCCTAGGAAAAGATAACCAAAATAATGATCAGAAAGATGAAGATTACGGTCGCAAGAGGAGGAAAAGCTGTGATGGAAGGAGTTGCGACAAAGAGGAATAAAGAAATTTGAAAGGCAGAGTTCGACTTATTTTAGGTAAAGATCTAGTTAGACTAAAATATTTCTTTTAGTAATAAAGCATGATTGTAATTCGACCCGATTGTGCCTATTTTTAGATCTAACAATATGTATTAAAATAGAAATCCAACTTGTTGATTGACAGTTGAGATTCAGTGGACGGTTGAAATGAATAAGTGTAAAAGCATAAAATCATATAAAAGCATGAACCCAATATGTGTGCAGGTTGGTCGGTGATTGAGAAGATCGATCCATGCTGTGTGCAGATCGGTTGTCCAGAAGAAAAGAGAAGAGATATAGAGAGTGAGAGAGACCAAAACCATAGAGGATGAGATGAGAAAAGAATTTATGAATTGTAAATAATATCTAAAGAAGAGTCTACAAGCTAAGTGCGCAGACCAAAGGTGCTAAACCATTTCTCATGCCAAATGAAGAGCACCTTTGTGGATTTTCTCGGATGGGTTTCCATGTTATATCTTGTCTCTGTGTGTCTTTAATGTCTATGTTATTGTTGAATGCATATCTGTTGTGAATGATCTGATCTGAATGTGTCGAACAGACTCTTTTGTGGATGAACACACACACACACACACACACATCTATGTGTGTGTGTGTGTCACACTTTTAGAATTTTAATGCCATTTAGATATTCAAGTAGAGAGTTCTGATTATGTTGCAGCAATTGAATGGAGAATGAACATACAAACTAAGCAAAACAAAACACATATGAAACGTACAAGTATTGCTCAGGAATTTACAGTATAATTCACCATAATAATATCCGGTGTTACAATGTAGTATACATAGGTAGAAGTTGAATGCATGAGTAATGAATTCGAATCCTCGAAGGGGATAAGACTGTATCTAACTGAATCTCTAACTCAAGGTCTCCCAATCAATTTCGGAGTCCAGATAGACAACTCCCCCGATGACCGATAACTCCAACAAGTAGTAACAACTAGTTATCGCAGTGCAACTGAGAGTGAGGTAGGTAGGAAAAGTGCTCCTCCCCATGCAACCATGCATTATCCATGCATTAGTAGTGCTATCCTAACTGACTGTGAAGTAACTGAGGGCTAACTAAGACTAACTAGTGTTAACACCAATTGACTAAAGTAGGTTGGTGGCGGGACTCCTAGTGGCTCCTAAAATGTAGGGATTGGTATAAGAAGCGCCCTAACTGATGCATGCACATGTAGTAAGTGGCAGTTAACCTCTAGTAGTGTTCCCCACACTTCAATGACTGGTACATGTGGTCCCATTGGGCCAAGTGGACCCAATTTCACTAGTGGACCCATTTAATTAATTTAAGGTTCCTAAGTTAGGCAATAATTAATCTAATAGACATTTGACTAAGGGAGGATTAATAATCCTAACACGCACATCGAATGAGTTAAACATGTGTTAATTATTTATGTTATATGTTGTTATATATGTCGACGTATCGATAGATGGTTTTATTGAATGAATGTATGAGAACAAAGGTTTAATTCTCGGTTTCGGTCGAGTGACTTGGTATTAATGTAAGAAGAAAATCCCCGACATAACTGAAAAAACTTGGTTTTGGTAGTCCCCATTATATATCTCGAGTGAGACTTCATCTGCATCACAGGTGTTGCCGACGGATTTCTCCTCCGTTGGACCGATATCTTGGGTTTTGTTGATGAATAAGGAATTTGAACCTGGGTCAACTGAAAGCACTCCAACAAATGGTTCCATTGTTGAGACCATGAATCATTCTGATGGGGATATGTTTTGGCACCTGATGAAGTAAAAATTCAAAATTGGGTTGTTACAAGGCACTAGAGTTTTCATGGGAGGAAAGTGAAGGATTGCGACTGAGCCCGACTTAATGGTTGGAACGATACCTTTACAAAGACATTCATGAGGTTTTCTTTAGCAAATTTCCCATTATATTGCATGAGTGGTTATCGAATTTAGTAGCCCAAAATAAAAATTCCTAAGGTGGAGAACCGATAGAGTGGAGTCCTTAGCTGATACTACGGCTGAAGAGAGCGGGTAATCGTATATCTAGGGATGTTGACTTATGGGTCGATAGTATTTTGGGAGGATATATCATAGAAATTACTGTTGACACAATAAAGTCATATAGTGAAGTAGAAAGATATTTTTTCCAAGGACCCCGAGGTCGATATCTGAAATGTTTAAAACTATGGATTAAGATGTTGGTGTGTGAGAAAGGGATCTTGAGAATGGAGTCCGACGAGTATATATTTGTGCATAGAGACCCAAGATATGTCACATTGTGAGCATAATGGATAGGGATAAACTGGGATGTTTTCTGGTAATAGTGAGATTGAGATAGAAGGTGGGTGCCTAAGAAGTGGTAGAATATTTCAGCCGGGAAAGAGAAGAATGACTACAACCAAGAGAGGAAGTTGTAGTCTGACTGGAGGAGAGGACTAAAAATTGGCATCGCACCTCGATGGAGAGTCTTGCGACGAGGAAGAGGAGTATCAAATTTTATCTAAAAAAGAAGAAGAAGAAGCACCTGATCCAGGTTAAGACTATGGTATACCCGCGACCTCGGGTACATAACCTGCAGTAAGATATAAAAACACATCACCCAGTGTTTTTTTTAATCCTACTAACAATGGAAATAACAGTCAAGGAAGTTCTGTTAGTTCAACAATACTAAGAGTAAGAAGAATGGATGGAAATGATATAAAGTTACCAATCTTTAATGGAAATGGGTTAGAAGACACTGAGCAACATTGGTTTCTATGTGAAGCTGTACGGACCAAGATGAGGCCATAAAGAAAGCTCATATTATCACAACCCTTACAGGCTGTGCATTGGTATGGTACATGAAATTCTCTATGGTTCCAGCATGAATCCCACAAAAGACATTAGATCAAATCCAAGTAGGATTAATAGATGAGTTTAGGAAGCCCAAATCTGAGAAATAGTGCATCATATAAATCAAAGAAATTAAACAATTTCCTAGAGAGTCTTCCTGGGACTTCGACCAAATATTCAAGACTTTGATGGATAAAGTAAGTTTTCATATGTCAGACGTTCAACATAAAGAATGGTTCATCGCAGTGATGCTACTACATATCCGTATTCCCTTAATGCAATAGAAGATTGTATCACAAAGTGAGGCTCTTGAAATCGCCATGAAGTTAGAAGCCCCACCGGTCAGAGAAACTGGTGTAGGAATGATGTAGATATAGTCCCAACTTTCCTATCTTACGTTTCAACTTCAGGATAGCAAGAAAGGGAAATAAGTACAAGAAGAACTCTGGTGTACCAAATGTAGAACCGAGGGACACCATAAATATTCATGTCCAACATTTATGAATTATGTCGCATTAGGAGCACCGAATCTGATAAATACACAAGGAATTCCTTGGTGTAGATTCTTCTAGACCAGAGGAAATCGACAAGAGGAATTCCTATACTTACAAAAGATATTAAGTGAACCAACAAGTCTATATT
The DNA here is from genome assembly GCA_001517045.1 of Pseudotsuga menziesii. Taxonomy (NCBI): domain Eukaryota; kingdom Viridiplantae; phylum Streptophyta; class Pinopsida; order Pinales; family Pinaceae; genus Pseudotsuga; species Pseudotsuga menziesii. The sequence continues at coordinate 43,901 of LPNX011190497.1, read as the reverse complement.
GCAAATTCCATCGATCAACAGGACATGGCGAGAAATATTGCAAAGCATATCAACTACTATAGGAGAAAACATTCATCACCTACCTATTGAAGAATGATGATCAGATGCAGGCAGAGTGAGCTAAGGCTCAATATCCACACTCTCAATACACTTAGGATCCATACCCATAGGAACAATTCCCTCAACCTAGGGGGGTGTACTTTTTAGAGGCCAAGGACGAGGAGGAGGATTTGGTTGCAGAAGAGGCCAAGTTATATGTTATAATTGTGGGAAGCCTGGACACTTGAACAGAGAGTGCAAAAATCTTATGTCGACCTGTTCGTATTGCAAAGCACTAGATCATATCGTCAAGGATTGTCCTTAGTTAATTGCTAAATTTCAAGCCATAAATATGGGAAACCAGAACCCACCGTAGAATGCTAATCCGAACATCCATAATATTTCTGCTGAATCGCACAAACCAAATATTGCTGTGGTAATAAGAAGAGGTGTTGCGACGATGGTAGATCAAGAAGCACCATATGGAAAAATGAGAGTGTGACTGACATCACAAAAGAAAGCACCATTTTATGTCAAAAAATAAAAGGAGATATTCTTGGACGCTCGACATGAGTTCATCGACGAAAATCAAGTGTAGGGTTCTGCTGAACCAAATGAAGGACCGATATTGGAGATGCCTCAACGATTCGATCAACTATTCCAGAAGAAACAGACAAAAAATGTTAGTAAATTGAAAGAATTATTTAAAAGTTATTTATCACTAATATAAGATAAAGATGTTGTCACAAAATCGATAGCCTTAATAGAAGAACCTCAAATAGACGTGCAATTAGAAAGGAGGGTTAACCATCTTGGGAAAATATTGAAAACTAGTCGTGAACTGAGAATGACTGCCCAGATAGGAGACTACAACATGGACTATATTATTCTAGAATTGGGTTCTAATTTTAGTATTCTTACTAGACAAACCTGGGAAAGTATGGGAAATCTGAGACTAGTATGGTCTCCTATCTAGCTAATATTTTCCAATCAATGGAAGGTGTTTCCTATTGCTCGACTGACATAAGTTTCGGTCGAGATAGAAGGACTCAAGACTTATGTAGACTTTGAAGTAATAGACATTGTTGATGACACAAATTCGTATCCTACGCTTCTGGGGATCAACTAGGCCATTGAGAACTAGACTATTATAAATCTTAAAAAGAGGATATTAATGTTTGAACATGAAGAGCTAAGGGTGGTCGCACCACTTGATCCTATAGAAGGCCAAAGATATGCCGAGCAAGTAAATAATGAAGGGCAAGATGGATATCTGGAACATATATAAAACATTACATCTACGATGGATGATTATGTGAATCCAATGACCGATGGGAAACTTAGATGGAGAAGCGTTAGTTCCTACACTTCAGACTTAGGAGAAGCTTTAGAGAATTGGCAGAACCAACTCCATGAATTATCCATGTGAAGATGCACAATTCACAAAATCCATGCGAAAGGTAGGTGTTGAGGTATGCGATTTACCTACCTATGAGGGTTTTCCTAACTGGAATATTTAGTAATAGAATTTGAAGAAAAATTAACAGAACCTCAGTGGCTGTTAGCTCTAGACTTTGCATTGTGAGCTACACCTACCAGATGGTGGATTGTGCATAAACAATCTATTTCAGAATAGCCCTAATGCTGGAGACTGCTGGAAGTTTGGTTTGGATAAAAAATGCTTTATAATGGTCCAAATATACATGATTGACTAATCCTATTGAACACATTGAACATTATCATGCGACATGTGAGGCATGTCCGCGATAGCAATGGCTCCATCAGTTTGTACACACATTATATATGATACCAAGGAACTGGTATACATCGGTTGATCTACGATGAGGAAAAATAGAGTGGGAAGAGATAGTTTCCATTTTCACACATACATTTTAATTCACTGATAATCATCCATCAATTGATGCTTCTCTACAGGTAGTCAAGACAAAGATATTTGAATATATTCCTTTGTCGATGACAAATTTTTATCAGAGCAGTGCGATAGTCCAACATTGGATGGAATTCTATAATGTAATCGACAGAATTGATGATGATGATCCCCTTGAAATAAATATCCATGAATATGAAGGTACTTGTGCGGTGGAAGAATCGTGTGTGTTGAGCGACAAGTTTCAAGAACCGTTGAAAATAAAGAAAGTAAACATTTGCTCCCTAGAGAATCCAAAGTTTTCCAATATTGGAGATTATTGGGACAATGAGACCGTTGGGAAGATCATAGACTTACTACATGAATATTAGGATATGTTTCCCACAAAATTTTCCAAAATCAAGGGAATTGTTGGAGATGTTGGAGAAATGAAGATTCTATTGAATTCTGATGCAAATCTTGTTAAGAAATGAGTGTATTGACTCAATCCAAGGTACAAAGAAAAAGTTAAGACAAAGTTAGATCGAATTCTGGATGTTGCCATTATAGCACCTGTTGAAGAATCCAAGTGGATCAGAACAATGGTAGTGCAAGATAAGAAAACTACTGGTGAAGTGTGTATTTGCATTGATCTAAGAAATATGAATGATTCCTGCCTGCACGACCCAATTTTGACATCGTTTACATATGAAGTATTGGAGAGTGTCGTGGGATAGGAAGTATATTCCTTTACTTATGGATTCTTTTGTTACCATCAGATCATAATTGCTAAAGAAGATCAACATAAGAAAACCTTTGCAACAGAGTGGGGATGTTTCTAGTATACGGTCATGCGTTTTGGACTCAAGAATGCTCCTTTTATCTTTTCTAGGTTATTCATCACCAATTTTAAATATTTTATTCATAATATTTTGGAAGTGTACTTTGATGATTGGACGGTAGTTGGGCTCATAAAATATCATATTGAGAGCCTCAAAATGATGATGGAATAATGTCGACAGTACTAGATTTCCCTTAATATGAAGAAATGCATTTTTTGTGCTTCTTTTGGAATATTATTGAGTCATGTGGTTTGTCATGACAAAATACTAATGGATCTTGCAAATCTTGTGATTATTGTTAACTTACCACCACCCACGACAATAAAATAGTTGAGAATGACTCTGGGACATACAGGGTACTAACGAAAGTTTATCAGAGGATATGCATAAGTGATTGCTCCTATGGAGAAATTATTGAAGAAGGATGTTAGGTTTCAGTGGAGTGAACAATGCCAAAAGAGTTTGGATGTCCTGAAGAATAAGTTGGTTACAACACCCATATTAGTTTTTCCAGACTGGAAGAAATAGTTTCATGTACATGTCGATGCATCATCCATCGCACTTTGTGTTGTACGTGCAAAGCCAGGCATCAGGTATGTTGACCATCCTATTTCTTTTGCTAGCTGGATATTATCAACGACATAAAATAATTATACCACGACAAAAAGAGAAGGACTAGCTATGGTATATGCGCTTGAAACAATTTCGACACTATTTGCTGGGAGGACATTTCAAGATGTACAAAGACCATTCCACGTTGAAATACTTGGTTAATAAGCCAGTGTTGGGAGAGAATAGTTGTCTATGGATTCTCCTATTCCAAGAATTTGATTTTGAAATTATTGTTAAGTTGGGTTGACTAAATTAAGGATCAGACCATATGTCGAGGCTAGAAAGTGGAGAAGAACTTGGTAATCTCGATGATAGTCTTCTTGATGCACAATTATTTGCGGTCAAGATGTTTGATGATCATTATAGAGATATTATACAATTTTTGAGTATGGGATATGCACCAGCTAGATTCACTACAACACAGAAGAAACAATTAGTTGTAAGTGCTGCAGATTTCCAATTGATCGTTGGACAATTATACAAAATGGGACCAGATGAAATCCTTCGTTGCTGTGTTTTGGATCACGAGCAACCAATGAAATTGAATGAAGCACATGCTGGTGTTGTAGGAGGCCATTATGCAGGAAAATCCACAGTGTGAAATATGTTACAAGTAGGATTGTGGTGGCCTACTTTGCATGCAGATGCTAGAGATTATTGTCACAGTTGTGATATCTACTAAATAACTGGAAAGCCATCGCGATGAGATGAAATGCCGCTAGTACCCAAAATAAATTTATAGGCATTTGAAAAATGGGTTGTTGATTTTGTCGAACCTATCAATTCACCATATAAAATAACAGGTGCACATTACATTATCATTGTGACATATTACTTAACTAGATGGGCTGAAGCAGCACTAGTAAAGAATTGTACAACTGTGACTACTGGAAGATTTCTATTTGACAATGTTGTGACCCGATTTGGATGCCTGAAGATTTTGATAAGTGATTAAGGCACACACTTTGTGAATCAGTTGATCAACATATTAAATAAATAATTCTAGATTCATACGACATTGTATCATCCACAAGAAAACGATGTTGTCGAGGCATTCAATAAGATCCTAGAGAACGCATTGACAAATATCTGTAGTGTTCAAAGAGATGATTGGGATCACAAAATACTTGCAATGTTATGGGCATATCACACCACCTATAAAAATTGACAGGCCAAATCCCATTTTGACTGGTTTATGGACAAGAGGATGTCATGTTGATGGAATATATTGTACCCAGTCTAAGAATAGCTACGATTACTGAAATGACTAAAGTTGGTGTTGTTGAAGAAAGATTGTTGCATATTGTACAATTGGAAGAAGACAAGTTCATCACAGGATATCATCAAAATGTCGAGATTGTACGATAGAAATCTTGGAACGACTGACATATCTAGAATAAGAAATTTCATATTAGAGATATTGTTCTCCTATATGACAGTAAGTTTTTGAAGCATCCTGGAAAACTTAGAACATATTGGTTGGGACCATATGTGGCCATTCAAATCACTGAAGGAGGAGAAGTGAAATTACATAAATTAGATGGAACACCCTCCAAATGGTTTATGAATGGAGGTTGGATAAATCCTTATCAGGATAGCAACAATTTTGGTCAATTGAGAATTCAAAAAGAGAAGGAAAAGAGTAAATAAAAAAGAGAAAAGAGAAAAGTAAAATACAAAATGTCACAAATATATGAGTGTTATTTCTATGAAAATTATGAGTGTTTTTGTTTCAAGTATATGAGTGTCTAGTCACAAACTTACTCTCTGTTGCAAGAGAAGAAAAGTGTTGTAGATTCTTGGCATGTTGCAGGAAAAGACTCCCTGTCATGCAATGAATTTTGTTCACAAGTGACAGTTGGCTAGAAGTTAATGTGAGGACGCGGGGGATTTTAGCGGTGTGATTTTTGGTCACTTTCACCATTAATGCACAATAAATACCATTGAACTAATAGGCATGTTATTGCAGATCTTGTAGTTTCCCTGATATAGATATCCAATATAGGATGGTAGAGGGATTAGATAACCAAAGTTGTGACCTACGAAAACCATAACCCCCAAAATGTGGATGGTTGTCACGCCGATTAGGGATTCCTTCGATTTATGCCACTAGAGAATCCCAAGTGACAAAGGGGGAGATACGATCTTATCCTGAAAGGACAAATCTAAGACAAATAACCAAATCAAACTCCTAACAAAGATACATAAGGTGAGTGTCTAAAACCCTATATTTAAGAATAGGCCACAAATTAAGGATACTCGAGTAGGGTGGTGATTATCGACTAGAAATGTTACTCAAATGATAATATCAATTGGATTTCAAAGATTTGAATCAGATCTAGGATTTAGTGTGCTGGTTCAAATGATCAAACCTGAACCCCAGGGGGATTTAAGCAGATGATTGAGAAATCCCCAAGACATAGTTTATTTTGACAATTACAAATTCTTGAACACTAACTTGGATGAAATATTTGACAATGGAAAATACCCAAGTGAAACTGGACATAAAACAAAGAGAAGCTGAATGAACTGCTTGAGGAAGGGCACTTTTGCCCAAACTGAAACTAGTTCTTAGAGAGGGGTAGAGGAGTCCAAGCTTGAATTTTATTAGGGAGAGGCTTTTTTTTCTTATTCCGCTAAAAACCTATATTTCCAAATTTGCCAAATCTCGGTGCAAATTGGTCCGATGATTTTTCCTACTTTTAAATGAGGGTTTTTAATGAAAGCAGTGATGGGAAGTGCATGAGAAAATTAGACAGAGAAGAATGTACCTGGGAAACATACCTATATAATTGTTGATGACCTCTTGGATGATGAAGAATTCCTTCTTGATATCAAATAATAATTTCGAGCAAGCTTTTGATGAAGTGTCGCTTCTGCTAGTGACCCTAGCACCCCTTTTGTACCTGTCACACGAAGGAAAATCAATTAGTATGGAAAATAAACATGAAATGAAAGCTAAAATAAAGTACATGGAAAATAAATCATAAATAATTTTCAACTCCATGATAACCAAAACCAAGTTGCGGCCATAAGGCGAGTCTCCCCACCAATGCGCCTCTCTCAGAATCGCCTCCTTCAACCTACAAGTAAAATGGGAACAAGGAACAATACAAAAACTATGTTGGATTTATCTTAGTGCATAAGAAAAGAAGTTCCAGTATTTAACTCATTCATTCATCAAGCAAGAAACAAGTTCCAGTATTCCTAGACAAAATATTTTTATTGAAAATTCTGGTTCCAGAGCTCATGAATACAATGGGGGGGGTCACCTCTCTTAAATAGTTTGAGAGAGACATAAAACATAACTCACTTTTACATCCAATGGTTGATATTAAAACATCATCAACGGTGGAGATCAACAATACATAGATCAATACATGGATCAAGTGACTAAGTCAAAGAGGGGGCGCACTAAGGATGCCTCTCTAAAGTGAAAGTCACATTATAACATAAGATGTGACATGATAATACATAGGAGGGGGTCATTATGGGATTAATTCACCCTAGTACCATTTACAACTTCATAATACATGATATAACAATGAAATACATCAATGGACAAGTTGAGGGGGTGCCCCTTAGGGGGATTTCCTCACTAGCTGAGCCAATATAAAATAATCCAGACATCTACTGATTGAAAAATGCTAGAGGACTATCCAGGATGCTAAAACACACCATATTCCAAAATTACAAGCCATTTCCTTGACCCAGGAGGCCAAATCAACTTTTTTAGTGATTTCTCTAGTTCATTTTTGCTGGTACAATCTTTGGAAAATGATAAATACAACATAAATCTGTCCAAGGTGCAAAATGAGGAAAAATGAATACTCTGGATGATATGGAGACATAGAAGAATGGTATAAGTGACTACTCATACCCCCTAGAATACTGCTCTGCTCTAGGAGAACCAAACATACTTCCATTTGGAATAAAATTTGATCATTTGGCCAATAATTAAGTGATAAAAATCACTTCTCACGAGAACCGGGGAAAAACTATCAAAAAAGAAACCATTGTATGGGTCTTAGCCCCTGGGCACATCTGGAACAAATATAGACCATGTTGTGTTGGCAGGGGTTTTGGTAAGTGAGTTCCGTAGCATCGCGGCAGCTGCACAAGCTCACAGGACACCACGCAAGACCAGATCAACGCGATGGGCAGAAAGATAATCGTTTTTGAATATTTAATATATTATTTGACCAAGTTTTGTCACCATAGGTCATTAGTGGTTAGAAGTTAGTTAGAAGTGGACCTTTGATGTAAAGGCGCAAGCCTATATATAGAACTTGTTTTGAAATTGAAAGGGAGACCTAGATAGCAATAGACAGGAGAGAGTCATCTTTTTTATCTGCGTTCTGTCTGAGTTCTGGGATGTAATTGGTCTCCTGCTGTGGAGAAGAATTATTTGTTTTGGATCTATTGCGAAAGATGAATATGACATGATGGTTGTTGCATAAATCTTGTCTTTGTCTCTGTCTATGGGCTAATTAGGGACCATCTTGACAACTTGCGATTGATGCTCGAAAGGAGTCAACAACATCAGATTGCATTAAATCCTAAAAAGTGCATTTTCTGCACGCCGTTTGGAATGTTACTCAGACACAGTGTGTAAGGATGGTTTGTTGTTTGATCCAACGAAGATCGCACTAATTCTTAGTTTGCCGCCGCCAACGAGTGTGAAGATGCTTCGGGAAACGCTAGGGAATATAGGCTATTATTGCAACTTTATCAAAGGATATGATGCGATTACTGCCCCCATGGAGAAGCTACTAAAAAAGGATGTTGCATATGAGTGGAATCAGGAATGTCAAGGAAGTTTAGACACATTGAAGGCCAAGATGGCCTTCACGCCCATACTAGTTTTTCCTGATTGGAACAAAGAGTTCCATGTGCATGTCGATGCCTCGTCTGTTGCGCTGGGGGTTTTGCTTATGCTACCAGGTGAGGGAGACCTAGATCACCCCATCGAATATGCCATTAGAAAGTTGTCATTTGTTGAAAAAAATTACACAACGACTGAAAGAGAAGGCTTGGCGATGGTTTATTCCTTGCAAAAGTTCAAGCACTATTTGTTGGGTGAACATTTCAAGATGTTCACCGATCATTTTGCTTTGCAATACTTGCTCAATAAGCCCGTGTTGGGGGGAAAAATTTGTTGGTGGCTGCTTCTCTTCCAAGAATTTGAATTTGAAATAGTTGTGAAATCAGGACGGTTGAATGCTGGCCCTGATCACCTATCTTGCATTGAGTCCAATGAAGAACCGACCAATATTGATGATGGATTTCTAGATGCACAACTATTCTGTCTCGACATCGGAGATGATCACTATGCCCCGATTATTCAGTTTTTGGCTATTGGAGTTGCCTTGGAGGACATGTTGACTAGTAAAAAGAAGCATTTGGTAGTAAAGGCTTCAAATTTCCAGCTGATTGCTGGGCAATTATATAAGCTAGGACCAGATGAAATATTGTGATGGTGTATCTTACCGCATGTGCAGGGACCTATTATAGAAGAGGCACATGTAGGAATCGTGGGAGGTCACTATGGAGGAAGGAATACTGTGTGAAAGGTGTTGCACATTGGGCTTTGGTGGCCCACATTGCATAATGATGCCGCAGACTATGCACAGGGTTGTGATGTCTGCCAGCGTGTCGGTAAACCATTGCGGTGGGATGAGATGCCGCTGGTGCCGCAAGTGACTCTGCAACCTTTTGATAAATGGGCCATGGATTTTGTGGGTCCTATTAATCCACTGGGGAAAAGGACTAGGGCACGATACATCATTACTGCAACCGACTATCTAACCAGGTGGGAAGAAGCTGCACTAGTTGTGGATTGTACCGCTACGACAGTAGCGAGGTTCATCATTGAAAACATTGTGACACGGTTTGGGTGTCCCCATATTTTGATGAGTGAACAGGGCATTCACTTTATCAACCGTACTATGAGAGCGCTAATTGAGGAGTTGTAGGTGCAACATAAGAAAAGCACACCATACTATCCGCAAGCGAATGGGACTGTTGAAGCATTCAACAAAATTTTGGAAACAACGCTGATGAAGCTATGTAATGCTAATTGCGACGACTAGGAACTGAAAATTCCAGCAATGCTATGGGCCTATCACACTACTTGCAAACGAATGACATGATAGACACCATTCAAGCAGGTATATGGGAAAGAGGCTGTCATGCCCATGGAATACATTTTTCCTAGTTTGCGCATTGCTGCATCAGCTGACATGGATGATGCAAAAGCATTAGAAGAGTGCATTGCGTAGTTGATCTGGCTTGAACAAGACCGCTTTATTATAGGCTTCCACTAGCAGGTTGCGAAGGATTGACATAAGGCATGGCATGATCGCCACATTAAGAATAAACAGTTTGTGGAAGGAGATTTGGTGCTGTTATACGACAGCAAGTTCCTGAAGCATCCAAGTAAGTTAAGGATGCACTGGTTAGGTTCGCATCTTGTTCATTCCATTACTTATGGAGGTGCAGTTCAGTTACAACAATTAGATGGTGTGGTATAGCCATTGCCCCTATAGGATAGGGGTAGAGCTACGGATTGCTTGAGGCACTGAAAAAAAATAAAAATTGTTTTGTTAGATCACAGCAAGGCGAACCTAGAGGAAGAGGCCGCAAAAGGTTAGAGTTAGTAGCAGCGGAAGGGAGACCACCTACGACAGCTGTAGGGATTGGGTTGGTCAAATAAGTGATAAATGCAGGTAGTTAAAATAGTTAGCTAGCGGTGCTTTTTGAAGCGACATGCATTAATGGTCGATTCGACCATTAAAAGAGTAGGATTGCCGGTGGATTTGGTGTCATTACTGTTGGATTTAGTCATGATGGATATCGTAGATTTTGCTCGGTCGATATCATCCCTACCCTGATCAGATTGAAGTTTGAGGACCATGATTTGCTGTTACTTAAAGATGTCCAGGATGAGCCCTATCAGTCAGTTTCGATGGTGCCTGGTGCCCCAATTCAACAGATTCCTCAGCCATGGGTGAGCATGTTGGACAACTTTGGATTGTTGGGGCTCATCAATATGCCTCATTTTGGGTGAATGAATGAAGCCCATGCGTGTGTTAAACAACGTTTAGCCTATTTTCATGGTGGGATGCTCTGGTTGAATATGAACATTCCTGTCACAGTAGACTTAACTGTGAGCATTACAGGCTTGCCAAAGGTTGGGGAAGATCCGATGTAGTATATCCATGGGAGGGATACTGATAAGAAGATTTCCAAGCAGCTGAAGGAGAAATTTGGCTTACAGTGGGATGGCCCTGCCTATTGTATTGATAGCATTGACTCACAAGAGGTGCGTATCAGGTAATGGATTCTGGGGAGCAAGGTTCTTTGGGGGAATTGACCGGTCGAGTGCAACTCAGGCATGGTCGCATGCACCTAAAAATGTGCAAAAGGTGTTCAAATGAATTGGTCCTTGTTCTTACTTAACCAGTTGCTTGAATATTCCCTCGTTGCTCAGGTTGGGAGGCCATTTTCATACAATTGGATATTAATTCTCATTGCACTTGTCGCCTGGATGGAACCCAAATATTACCAACCAATGGCAGTTGATGCAGCGAAGGTGTGCCGCAGTGCACGATATCATAATTTGTGGTGGGTTGAGGAGCCCAGTCGATAGGCAGACTGTGCAATTCACTTTTGGGTCTATTGGGAAGCACTGCAAGATGTCGCTATTACAGTTCCCCAATTATCTAATTACGCATTGGCCAAGTATCAGCGACTCATTCAGTTCACTATCAGGCCACATTCCATTTACATTCAGGCATGGTGAGACCCCAACAAGCAGTGGCTACATCTATCTTACAAAGTGACAGCTGAAGAATTGGATGCTATTGTTAAAGAGTGGCTGGCTGAATGGCACAAACCTATGAGTCAAGAGGAAATTTCTAAAGAGCCACCACCTGATGCCCTAGAAGAGCCTGTCCAGAAGGAACTGAGTGTTCATGAATCTGACAATGAGTCATTGATGGACCTTGAGGTTGAAGCATAGTGCATGTGGGAGGAGACACATACCAAATGGCATCAGGAATACGATGCAGGCAGGGGTATCCGGTCGGGGATGGAGGATCAATTGCAATGGTTCATCAAAGTGGTCACTGACTCCTCTGAGGCTGTGACATATGTGATCCATGAATCCAAACACAAAGAGTTTGGTGTGCTCAGAGATAGGTTGAATTCCATTTTTTATATTGTTTCTAGGTAGACATCCGTGAGACATGTGATGTAGGAAGTCCCGTCGATCAGCATCGAGCCCCAGGCTAGGAAATTTCAAGTTCCCCCGACTGTGATCGATGCAGGGAGTGAAGAAGTACACCAATTACTACAACCAATCAAGAGTGTTTCTTTGGACATGAACAAGTTACCAAATCAAGCACTATTGGAGCTACAACACATTGCCACCTAGGAGTTGGTAGATAGATAGAAAGAACTGACTGATGGATACGTATAGTCACAGAGCGTAGTCAAGAAGTTTTAAGAAGAAGCATAAGAGATGCATTAGGTCAGGGTGTAGCTAGAAGAAGAGAAGGTACACAAAATATATGCATTGAAGGTGGTGCGGGCAGAGCTGCAGTGCAAGGATTCCAAGGAAATTACTGAGCTAAAGAAGGCACAAGACCGCCTCATCATTGAGAAGGTGCAGCTGTGCACAAGTATTGGTGAGGTAGAGCAAGCTGTCGACGAGGCATGTCAACATATTTCTGAGAGCATGACTGAGATCACCTTGGTCGATAAGGCCAGACAACTAGTGGAAACTATTTTCCAGCTCCAGGACACCAATCTATTGCTCAATGCCCTGGTACAACCAATGACCCCACCGGAGCAGGTTGCAGAATGGAAGACTTCCATTAAAGAGATAGTGGCCCAATTTGAAACCATGGAGTAAAAGGCCAAGTCAATCATTGAGGTGATGACATAATTTTGGAAGAACGTTGTCCAGGATGAACAACTTGAATAGTTGACAACACAGGTTTAAGAAGATGAAGGCCAGTTGATGGCACTGAAAACATCACTGCGGGAAATGCTACTGATGGTGCAGATCACGCGGGGTGAGGAATTGAAGGACCTACAACAAAGAGCTTCCCGTGCCTAGGAGCATCAACAAAAGCATCGTGCCCAGTTAGATGAGTTCCAAGAAGTTGGTGGCCATATCACTGTCAAAGCAGTCGCAACGGTGCAAGAGAGTTAAGAGATGGTCGATGGCAAGGCTAGAGAAGAGCACCTAGTGCAACAAGTTTTGCCTAACTGTCAAAGCACTGCTGAAAGAGTCTAGCTGTAGGTTTGAGAGATCTTGCAGCAGTTTGAAGACTTCAAGGACAAGACATTGGCATATACCCTATCAACATGACGTGGCTCGAGGGCGAGCCACAAGATTGTGTTGGGGGCATGTTGGCAGGGGTTTTGGTAAGTGAGTTGTGCAGCATCGCAGCAGCTACGCAAGCTCACGTGATAGCACACAAGGCCAGTTCAACACGATGGGCAGAAAGAAAACTGTTTTTGAATATTTAATATATTATTTGACCAAGTTTTGTCGCCATAGGTCATTAGTGGTTAGAAGTTAGTTATAAGTGGACCTTCTATGTAAAGGCGCAAGCCTATATATAGAACTTGTTTTGCAATTGAAAGGGAGACCTAGATAGCAATAGACAAGAGAGAGTCATCTATTTTATCTGTGATCTATCTGAGTTGTGGGATGTAATTGATCTCCTGTTGTGGAGAAGAATTATCTATTTTGGATCTATTGTGCAAGATGAATATGACATGATGGTTGTTGCATAAATTTTGTCTTTGTCCTACTATTTTATCTGCTGCGATATCAATGAGAAGTGTGTCGAATCTGTTATGATGATGTTGTGATCTATTCTGTTATCTTTCGGTTATGATTTACTGATGATGCTGTGATCTATTCCATTTCTGTTATGATTTACTGATGTTGCTACGATCTCTTCCTATTCGGTCGCATTTTTGTTAATTGATGGTTTAAGTTGTTTTATACTGCTGTGCTGAACTGCTGCGACAAATGAATGATGCAATTTGTTAGATATGTAGCGATGAATATAGATTATGATCACTGTCTTAGTGCTGTAATCTGATGCTGCTACACCCGTATGATGCCATATCTTCCCTTCTTATTGCTGGAAACTTGGTTCCGACAGCTCTCCCTTGAACATCTCGAGTGAGACTTCATCCGCTTTGTGGATGTTGCCAGGCAGGCAAGACCTGTTTGGGCTGGTGCTCAGGGAGACTATGCTCATTGGGTGTGGACAGAGTGAGAACCCCTGTCGATGAGGCTTTGTTGGTGGTTTTTTTCAACAAATGGTCCCGTTAATAGGACCTAGTTGCGATTGAAAGGAGGATATGTTTTGGCATTCGACTCATCCAGAGATTGAGGGGTGGTTTGGTCTAAAACTGTGAGAGTTTGCTGAAGCCAAAAATAAGAATCCGAAGCTGTCAACGAGCAATTGGTTGGATAGATATATTCACGATGGTCCTCATGAATGGTTCTTCTGTGAGTTTCCTGTTGTCTTGTATGAGTGGATGGCGAAGTTCACTTCTAAGAAAATAAACTTCCAAGGAGGAGAAACGAATTCCTGGACTCCAGAACTGATCCAAGAACTACAAGAAAAAGACAGTAAGGCATCATGGGATGTTGAATTTGTAGTTGATAATAATAAGTTGTTTAGTGAAGTGGAAAGGGAGGTCTTCAACAGACCGCAAAGTAGATTTTTGCTGTCTCTGTAGCTAGCTATTAAATAGCTTGCCTGTGAAAAAGGTATTCTGAAAATGGACCAAGAGTAGTGGAACTCTGGTGTGCGGAGGATGTAGGCATCATGACGAAAGGGGGAGATGCATGGAAAGGTAAGGGGTATATGGGCATGAGTTCTGGTGAAAGTGAGAAGGTATCTGAGGAAACAAGTGGTTGCACAAGAGGAGGAGCAAGGTTTCGAGAGAGGAGGCAGAGGATGGGAGAAGGTCCTGCTACGATCGAAGTGCGATGCCGTGAGGAACAACCACATGGGACAAAGAAAATTTTTAGTGAATATGAGTACAAGTAGGCCCAGGCTATGCCTAGAAGGATGACAAGATCGAACCCCAGCAGTAATGTGTCCACACCTCCGTGCACTACTCCACCACCAGGAAGAAATGCACATTCTATGTCGACTTGCCCGACGTGTCAGTAGTAGTCTAGCAGTAGAGTACCGGCCAGAGGAAGAATGCCTAGAATGGCGGGCGATGAAATGAAGCTACCAATGTTTCATGGAAAGGAAATCAATGACCTAGAGCAATACTGGTTCTTGTGTGAGGTGATCTGGACCGCCTGATAGACTGTAGATGATGATGTCATGAAAAGCCATCTGGAAACCACCCTCAGGGGTCGTGTGATGGAGTGGTACATGAGATTCATGCTGATTCCTCAGGGAGGCACAAAAAAAACATTGGATGAGATCCATAAGGGGTTATTTGAAGAATTCAAGAAGCTGAAGTTTGAGGCTTAGTACATTACTGAGTTGAAAGAAATTAAGCAATTCCCTAATGAAACAATTTGGGACTTCAATCAACAGTTTAAGGCGTTGATGGATCGATTCAACTTCAATATGAGTGGTGTTCATCACAAGGAGTGGTTCATCACTGTGCTTGTCTTGCATATCAGATAACCATTAATTTAGTAAAATATTACGACACAGAGTGAGGCTCTGGAAATCACGATGAAATTAGAAGCATCGCTAGTAGGAGAAATCGCGGTTGGAATGAACCAAATTCAAGCGCAGTTAGCCAATATGACACTCCAACTACAAGATATCAAGAAGGGTAAGGAACATCATAATGACCTCTACTGCACCCAATGTCATGCAAATGGACACACCAAGGATACATGTGCGACATTCCGGAACTATTTTCTTTCAGGAGCCCCGAACTTGTTGAGATGCGCTGGTATACCATGGTGCCACATATTCTAGGTCTACGGGCATCGACATGAGAAATGCGACTACATGCATAGGATGGTTACCAAGGTAGAAAATCTGTACTGTACCTTTTGTCGATCAGTAGTGTTGATGTATTTGTAACTTCTGAATGTATTCACTTGTATATCTTATGTATTGTACCCCAATGTTTATTCTGAGAAGTGTTTGTAATGTATTTGAGTCATGTCATGCCCTGATGTTCCTATCGGGAGATTCAATAATGTAAACAAGTCATGTCAAGTCATTGTGGGTAACCCTCCTATTGATCAAGGGTTAAAGTCACTGCAGTTGTGGGGCCCTAGGGTTATTAGACTCTCCTAGAGAAGTCAGCCCTAGTGAGTTATTGTCAAGTCGAGAATTAGTATAAATAGAGAGTGAGCCTCTCTATTTATCACACACTCACTCACACTCAGTTGTAGCGCATAGCTGATGGAGAAGAAGTTGTTGGGACTAGGAAGAAAGAGATTACTGTTGTTGTTGGTTATGATGGGCAGACCCGGGTTTACTATAATCAACCAACAACACCCCTAGCTCACTGGCCCTTTCGGCAACAGACCGTGAAGCGGCCTGAAGTCTCACCCGAAGTGATTCTAATGGTTTGGCCAAGGACTCAAGCATATTGGACCAGGTTATGTGGCGTCTTTTATTATGACTCGCAGCTCTTCTCGCTGTGAGGTCTCTTTCTCTGCGCGTCGCGCGAATCCTCTGCTCGTGTCGCACGATCTCCTTGTCTCGCAGCTCTTCTAGCCGCAAGATATCCCTTCTACTATCGTGCGGTCCCTTTCCACATCGCGCACTTTCACTGACTCGCGATGACTCCAGCCTTATCGCATCGCCGCTCACCAGCCGACACGTAACTTCCTCCCAACGCTAAGCCCTTAACCTACGGTATCGCGCACCACAGCTCCTCTGCCGGTGTGGTATCGCCTTCTTGCGATAACCTACTCCCGTGGCTTAGCGCACTTAGCGTTGTTCATGTCGACTCGCAAGGCTCAACATACCAGGCTGTTCAATACTGTGACTAGTGACCGTTTCAAGCAAAGCATAACTAAACCTGCATACAACATGCCAAAGACTTCAACTTATGTTTATCCTTCTATATTGCTGTAAACTGATTAACACATTCATTCATTAAACTGTAAACAAAGTCCAGGAAATAACTGATAAATGCACAAGTAAACATAACATATAAGTCAATCACATAACACTCGATTTTAACGTGGTTCACCTCCAGGATGGAAGTTACATCCACAGAACTATGTTTTATTATAGCTCAGGGGAAGGTAAAACACACTTCTGCTGCACCGCATATGCAGCTCAAGATCTTCTCTCTTAGATCTCTTTTCTCCTCTATATTGCTCTCCTACAATATACTCTTCCCTCTCTGTCGATCCCTGCGGGTCTTTACATGCATGCTCTATAAGCCAGCTACTGGTTATAGTAAGATTGCTACCGCTAATAACAGAACCAGAGCTTGGATTTTACAACAGTCTATGTTACTTCTATTATCTATATCACCCAACAATTGTCTAACTGTCTAACCGACCGACCAACCAACCAACCAATCAACCAACCCTTTTACAATACAAAATATATCCCTTTATAGGCAGCCCGAAGGTCTTGCCATTACAACACTGTGGGCCTGTCCCAACAGTAACCTAAAACCCTAACTAGTGACAGTTGACCATATCTGTACTTGAGGCAGCCGCTTTCTGTCATATCATAGCTCTCTGCAGTCTTCCATGCTTCCCGACGCTGATCATGGGTAATGTGCACCGCTTCGCTTTTCTATCCTTCGTCTTCAATGCTTCAGCCTCATTGCTCCTTTTCCTTTATGAGGGTCACTGAGCCCTCCTGTATTCGCCGCTGCCTTCAATGCAGTGGGTGAGCTCTCTCTTCTCGGCCGCTCAGGTACAGTCATCTTCCTTGACTTCTCTGTCTTCTTTGTCATGGTTTCTGGCTCTGTTCTATAGCTGGAAACATGCTACGGCGTCGTAGCTCTATCTTATCTTCTCTCTGCCAAAACTTATCTATCCGCTAAACTAGCAGCTTCTTCTGTAGCTACGGGACCCTACTCCAACAGTCCCCTAACACTTACTTGTGGCTCGCCCTCGAGCCACTACCAGCGGGCTTCTCCTGCTGTAGCTTTGCCTTGGCTTCCCGTGAAGCCTTATTAAACTTGTCTCGAAGTCCTGCGACTTCGTTCTGCATTTCTTCGACACGCTCCTATGCCGAGTCAAGCATAGCTTGACTAATACTGGAGTCCTCTGCTGCATCAATTTCATTTCTGGTAGCTGTGAACTCCGTAACTTTCTGTTCAACCGTATCGACTATCTCTGTGATTTTCTCTTGATATGGTTGAAGCAGGTCATTAATGTGTATCTCCTGTGCTCTCAACCGCTGTGCTTCCTGCTGCAAGCGATTCATCTCCTTCATCTTTCTCATCCTCTGAAGAGATGCTAAGCTCTTAATTTCTTCCCTCATTGCTGTTTTAGTATTCTCTATCTGTTGAATACTTTGCTGTATGTCTACTTTCTGGGGAGGTGCATCTAACTCTGACCATGTGCTCGTCGCATCGGTTAGCACTAACAGTGCATCGTCTATGCGAGATTGCATCTTCGCGAAAGTGAGGCGGAGGGCCTCTATTATTGCTTCCTTTTATGCCTGGGGTGTTCCTGGTGGGTGAGCCTCAAGCTCGGTAATTTGCACTTTGTGATCTTCTTCCCTCTTGGCCAGGGTTTCTTCTAGCTGGGCTACTGTTTCCTCTAGGGCCTTTGCTCTGTCTGCAACTTTTCTTAGCTTCTGCGGGATAGGTAAAGTGAACTCAATGTTGCATTGGGGAAGTTCCAAGGTGATGCTCTGTAGAACTTGAGAGAGTTCCTGATCTCTTTCTTCATACTTTCTTAACTCACCCTCCTTTTTCTGATAGCTGGTGGCGAGTGCTGCATTCTTCTGTTTCAGCTGTGCGTTCTGCTTGTAAGTCACAAGCTCTCTATTCCTGAGCTCGACGCTTAGTTGCTGCTGGATCATCGGTAATTGATCAATGCAAAACTATGTGAGGTTAACCTCGACGGTTTTCCTGATCTCGATCGAGGCATCCGTCGCTGACACAGGGAATCGGATGCTCCTGGGTGGTATCGCGATTGTATTGATACGATCCGTTGCTAAAGTTTCCTCACGGGAAATCGGCTGTGTCGAACTTTCTCCTGCAGTTGCCTTTACCGGTGGAATCTGTATCATAGCAGTCTTTTCAGTAATTAGTTTTAAGTCCAGAAGCTGCTTTTCTACCGCACTCTGTATCTTTTCCTGCAATGAATGCATCGCGTCAAATGAGTGTTTCAACGTGTCATGCGTTCTTGTTGCGATGAGTTCATAATCATCATCTGTCAACGCGGTCTTGAGAGGTGGTTTCGTGACTTTGTGCTTTTTCTTCTTTTGTGTCTCTGGTGGCCCTTCTTCTCCATCCTTTGTCGTCTATGCCTCTGATGGCACTTGCTGTGGGTTTTTCCTCTTTTCCCCTGGTAGTGGTGCTTCTGTTGTTGCTTGCGTCCGGGTCTCTGTTTTGTCTTTGCCCTTGTCTTGGGGGTCTGTCTGTGCAGTGCCTGATGGTGGCGGTGTAGTGTTTTCATATTCCTGCCTCCATTGGTCATCGAAGTCTCTTGTGACTCCTTTGACGTCTTGGGCTGTCATCCTGAACGAGCCAAGAGCCCAATCATCCCGCTTAGTCCTTTTCGATCGCAGACAGATTAAATGGCTGTCTGCCATAAAATTAAGCCGGCTATCATATATGTCCACAGTCTCCTTGCTGAGCTGTGGTGTCTCTTGAATGAACTTCATCAATAGCTTATAGTAGTCATAGAATACCATAGTATTTACCATTTTCTTGGCTGGGTTGTTGGTCTCCCATAAGCTGGCATAGCACACGCCTCTGGGCGCGCCACCTACTATCTACGGAAACTGGGTATGGGGCGGCTCCTTCCATCCAACAAATGCACAAAGTATAAGCAACCACGAGAAATGGAAAGGGTGGTTTGCTTCATCCTGAGCTGCCAAGCAATCTGCTTGAAGCATATTTAATAAAAATAGAGACCAATTGAACTGTTCCCCCTCTGTAACTTGTATGGCAAGGTGTATTACGGATCCTGTAACTTCCTTTGGTCGAACCTTGGTTAACAGTCTACCTTCAAGTAGACTGGCTGTAAATATAAGTGTGTCGTTTGTTAAGCTTGAAATGTAATAAGCCCTTCCTCCTCTCTGTAGCTGATACTTATTTACTAGGGCTTATGGTAACTTGGAGTCCTTGGTTTTTCTTGTTGTCTGTATCTTGGGGTGTTTACTAGTCTTGGACAGGCCGGTGATGCGATGTATCAAATCGACGTTCAGTTCGACCTTGTTGCCTAGCCAGAGGTACCCTCCATGTACATAAGAAAGTAATATGCGCACCACAACATTAACCTCTGCACTCCGTCCAAAATGGGGTAATCTCAGCAAATTGAGCAGACCCGACCACTCAAGAATCTGGACATATGGCAGGGGAACACATTCATTTCTCCCTATCCTTGGTTTCTTCTCAAACTTTAGATACTGGTCCGGCCAGAACTGAGGATATGTCTTACCATCTCCCAGGTTATAATCTACAAATTTAACAACATCAGCATATCCTACTAGATCTCCATTTTCCTTTACTCAAGAATCAATGGGAGGTATGGGAACAGTATACCTCGCATTCTTAGGAATTTTTACCTCTGGTGCGCCTTCAACTCGTGGTATAATGTAGTCTATTGTGCTATGAAATTCTTCCTCCTGCTTTGAACCGGATTCTTCATTTACCTGAGATTGGCTCCTCATCTATGGTTGCTGTCTGGGCTGTGACGAACTTGGTGGAGCACCCTTAGATGGCGTCGTCATAGCACCTGCAAGGCCGCCACGCTGAAACCTTCTCAAAACGTTTTCTATAGGTTCGTCCTCGGACAGAACCCACTCTGTGTAAAACAATGGATGTGCAATGGATGAAACTTCTGAAAATCACAGCACTCTGTAACAAACTTAGCTCTTCACATGGAATTCTTAACAACTTACTCTATAGCTCTTGGTTTTTCTGCAAACGTAACCGTCCCAATTGAATACTTTCTGCTTTTATGCCCAATACAATAATCTCGGATGCAACGGTCATCTAGACTGAACCCGTCGGTCATAATAAATGCCTGGACAAGACCACACTCGTCATCCGATCCTTAATAAATGCGGAAATCCGATCTAATTTCCATCGAAACATGTGTGTACAGGCTCCATTCCCATCGAAGATTTACCAAATCTGGAAAAATTGATTATACTGTTGCCAAATCTACGGTAAGATATACCGGTCATTTCCTCATTAACTGCTTGTCAGAAGGTGACTTGACTAGCCCTC
This sequence comes from Pseudotsuga menziesii, assembly GCA_001517045.1. Taxonomy (NCBI): domain Eukaryota; kingdom Viridiplantae; phylum Streptophyta; class Pinopsida; order Pinales; family Pinaceae; genus Pseudotsuga; species Pseudotsuga menziesii. The sequence continues at coordinate 23,135 of LPNX011190497.1, read as the reverse complement.
TATTTCCTTGCAAAGTGGGTACATGGCACGGGGAAACATCGCACTGCCATGATGCGACTCCGCATCACCTGCGTAAAACAATACTTAAGTTCCCTTTTTTTTTTCTTTCCCTGCAAGCCACTGATGACTTGCGCAAAACTGAACCGACCTTCTGCGATTCCTCATACTTAGAATACCTGCCGGTGTAGACTGATTCCCGGTGTGATGCCTCCTTTCAACTACACTGGACATCTGCACCACCATAAACTGGATAAGCTAGGGCTGAGAGGTGGGGTAGCTATAACTATAGAGCTTAAGCCTACTGCCATTAATCCAACTGGGAAGAAGCTCCCCATTCAGCTTGCTGAGCTGAACGACACCTCCCTCTGTAACTTGCTGTATCTGATATGGCCCCAGCCAATGCGTCTTCAGCTTCCCTGGAAACTTAATAAACTTGCTATCATAGAGGAGCACTAGGTCTCTGATCTGAAAAGTATTACTCTTAATGTGTCTATCATGCCAAGCTTTCTCTCTTTCCTTCTGCACTTTCTGATGAAATCCCGCGATGAATCTGTCTTCTTCTAAGGCAAGCAGCTGTGCTAGCCTTTCTTCCACTGTGTCTGTATCGATCATCCCGGTAATCTGATCAATTCTTAAACTAGGAAGGATATAATCCATGGGAATAACAGCCTCTTGTCCATACACCAAGCTGAAAGGTGTGTGTCCTGTAATTTTCTTGCATGTGGTCCTGTACGCCCATAATACAACGTTAACTCTAAGGTCCCAATCATTCCTTTGGCTGTTGCAGATCTTAGTAAGCGCATTTTCTAAAATCTTGTTAAAGGCCTCCACCATACCATTAGACTGTGGGTGGTAGGGAGTGCTCTTATGGTGCTGAATCTGGAATTCTTCTATCAAGGCCTCAATAGTGCTGTTCAAGAAATGGGTACCTTGGTCGCTCATCAAAATTACTGGGCATCCAAATATACTGATGATGTTCTCAAAAAGGAACTGTGCAGCTGTAGCAGCATCACAATTCTTTACTACTTTGGCCTCTGCCCATCTGGTGAGGTACTCTGTTCCAGTGATGATATATCTCGTACCAGTTCATTTTCCTGGTGGGTTGATAGGACCCACAAAGTCTATAGCCCACTTGTCAAATGCGCGCAGCGTAACCTGCGGTCGCAGTGGCATTTCATTGCATCGTGAGGGTTTTCCTACCCTCTGGTAGATATCGCAGCATCTGCAAAAGTCCTTAGTGTCTTTGTGCAACGTAGGCCACCATAATTCTGCAGCCAGGATTTTCTGCGCAGTCGGCTTTCCTGTGAAATGACCTCCTGCGGTTCCTGAATGTGCCTCCCTGATGATAGTCTCTTTTTCATGTGGTATCACACATCTGTGCAGGACTTCATCTGGACCTAACTTGTATAACTATCCCATGATCAGGGTGAAGTCTGCTGCTTTAACAACCAATTGCTTCTTTTGCTGCTTAGTAAACTCATCAGGTGCTAATCCGGTAGTAAGGAAGTGGATGATATCAGCATAGTAGTCGTCTGTGATCTGAATAGAAAACAACTACGCATCTGGAAAATTGTCCTCTAGGTTGCTTGGCTCCTCTCCTGAGTCTATCCGTGACAGATGATCAGGTCCAGCGTTCAATCGTCCTGGTTTCACAATGATTTCGAAATCATACTCCTGAAAGAGGAGTAACCATCTGTAGATTCTCCCCCCTAACACTGGCTTATTGACTAGATATTTTAATGCGGAATGGTCAGTGAACATCTTAAACGAGGCACCCAACAGGTAGTTCCTGAACTTCTGCAGCGCGTACACCATAGCTAACCCTTCTTTTTCTGTGGTGGTGTAGTTCTTTTCTGCTGGAGTATGCGATAGGATGGTCAATATCTCCTTCTCCTGGTTGTGTTAAAACAACCCCTAGTGTGATGCCAGATGCATCCACATGTACATGAAATGGCTTAGTCCAATCTGGAAATACTAAGATGGGTGCTGTAACCATATTATCCTTGAGTGTGTCTAGACTCTGCTGACATTCCTCATTCCATAGGAATTTTACATCCTTCTTTAACAATTTCTCCATTGGCGCTGTAATCTTTGCGTAGCCCTTGATGAATTTTCTGTAGTACCCGGTATGACCAAGTACTGTCCTCAGTTGCTTGACTGAGTTGGGTGCTAAAAGATTTACAATGATGGCAATATTTGCGGGATCTACCATCAAGCCTTGTCTGCAAACAATGTGACCCAACAAAATACCAAATGGTGCACAAAATATACTTTTCTTCAAGTTTAGAGAAATATGGTACTGCCTGCATTTCTCTAACATTAGTCTTAGATCTCCTACGTGCTTGTCAACGAGTCCAAATACAGTCCAATCATCAAAATATACTTCTAGGAATTTATGAATGTATTCTTTAAATACATCAACTACTACTCTAGAAAATATAGCTGGTGCATTCTTAAGACCAAAGGGCATTACCGTATACTGGAATGAGCCCCATTCTGTTGCAAAGGTGGTCTTAGATCGATCTTCTGGATGGATTCTGATCTGATGATAGCCTGAAAATCCATCAGTGAAGGAGTAGACCTCCTGTCCTCCCACGTTGTCTAACACTTCATCAGTGAACGGTGTCAGAAATGGATCGTGAAGCGATGCATCATTGAGCTTGCGCAGATCGACATAGATCCTGATGTCTCCTTTGGTTTTATTTTCCTGTATGACCATGGGACTAACCCATTCACTCTCTTCTACTGGCTCAATGATGCCTGCCACCAGCATCTTATCAATCTCATCCTTTACTTTTTCTTTATATCATGGATTCAATCTGTAGGGACGCTGCTTTACTAGTCTAGTATCCTCCTTCAATGGTATCCTCATGAATCCAAGGTCTCCAACTATTCCCTTCATCTCTGTGAACTTGGTGGGAAATAGGTCCTGATAGTCATGCAACAAGTCGGCGATCTGTCCGACTGTTTCATCACTCCAATAATCTCCAATAGAGGAAAACTTAGGTTCTGTGTTTGTGCCAATATTGATCTTCTTAATCTTGATGGGCTCTATGATTTCTGGAATTTCTAGCTATGGTCCCTCAACATCACGAGTCCCTTCCGACTCTGGAATGTTGGTACTGCGAGGATCCTCATCCTCGTCCTCTAGTTATGCTTTAAAGTTATAGCACTCTAGCGCCTCTGTTAACTGAACGGCCTAGTCAGGCTGAGTCTATACTGATGGGGTACAGTCCTCAAATATCTTGATCTTTATTATGTCTAAGGCCTGATCAACATTTAGATACTCAGATTCAAAAGTGAAGCTGAGTAGGAAGCTGTCTATCATAAGGGGCCATTTAGTCGTTCCCTTGCACAATTCTGTCTTTGTATACCAGTTCCTCGGAACTGTGTCCAAAGTGTGAATGAATCAGTGAACCCATTCATCCTCGGGAATGTCCGACCAATCCTGTTCACATGCCTGAATGTGTGACCTGGGGTACTTTCTCCTGTGTATTTCTGCTGAACGTAATCGGTGTCGATGGAGAATCTGATGGCCATCAATCTTTTAATATCATACCATGATGCGATATTCTCTTTGTGTGCATACCACCATCTTGTAGGTGTGGCTCGTACTGCAAGATCCATAGCTGCGATCCTCTGTTCATGAGGAATATGTCATTCAAACTGCTCGAGAAAGTCCTGGATATCAGTTAGACCATGAAACGCTGGAATCTCATTGATCTCTGTGCCAATCCATCGCAGTGAATTAGTCAAGTATGCACATCTACGCGCTGAGACTTCGTGAAGTCTGTTTTGCCAGTTTTCTAGACCAACCTCTGAATCCAATGCGCATGAGCTGTCGCATCACCAACTAATGTTCCCTTCTGCGGTTGGGTTAACATAGTCACCCTGGGTTGTAGTCGTCTGATAGAGGCTTTCTATGTTATGTGCCTCCTCTTCTGCTCGGATAGGTTCAATATATCTAGGACCCTGAAAAGGATCCAACGGTGCGATGACCCGGATCTGCGCATCGTCAAAGGTCATTTGTCTTCTCTTTAGGTCGATAACAGCCATGTTACCGATCGCCCAATCAATGCCTAGTAGTGCTGTGTAGGGTTTACTATCGCCAATGATTTCTATAACTTCAAAGTCCGCAAAGCTGCGAACTCCGTCAATATCAACTGGTACTTGCGGTAACCGACCCAAGGGTGTTACCCCTTGCTGATTAGCTAATCTCAGATGGATAGGTGATCTGGTTAATGTAGGGATACCCATCTGTTTCCATGTCTGCTTAATCAGAATGTTTACATCTGATCCTAGATCTAGGATGACCTCATCCATTTCAAACTCTCCAAGCTGAGCTGTGAGTCGCATCTCCCTCCCTGTTCTTGTATTTCCTGTAATATTATGAACAACACACTGTGTACTGCTCACGGAAGAGGATGGCTGACACTGATCGACTATGTGCTGAAGTTCTGTAATAGCTTGCTCATTTCTTACTAGTTTTAGACAAATCCACAGGAAGGAGTATACGCTTCCTACCATCTCCTCCTCATCGCATCTTCCAGATGTGGTAGCCTGCGATGTCTGTACAAGGCTATCGCCACAAGGTGCTCGCTGCGGTATGCCCCTAAACGGCAGTACCTGTGATCCTGATTGCATAGGGTCATCAAAGAAAGCCTTAGCTTCCTGAAATGTTTGTTTGTTCTTCTGCAGGTCGAGTGGTGTTGCTTTGTTAGGAGCTCTGTGCACCCACGCCTGCTCTGTGTTCTTCCCTGTTTCCTGCAATGTACCACTGGTAGAAACACTGCTACGAGTCACAATATTGACTCTTGGTTCTGGCTCATCCCGCTCAGCAGCAATAAGCTAGATGTTCTGGTGTGCTGCTGGCTTAGGGCATTCCTCAATAGTTTGTTCATAAGATTTACAATAATTACATGTGGTATTGGGGCTCTGACAGTCCCTCGCATAGTGTCCTACAACTCCACAGTTGTAACACGTCACTGGTCCACGACCATGGCCAAAGCCTTCTCCACGGTGAAAGCCTTCTGCTCGGCCAAAGCCTCCTCCACGGCCTCGTCCTCTGAATCCTCCACCCCGACCACCATAAGCCGGATCCTGCTGCTGGACCCTGTGTTTCTGATTGGACTCTATACAAGTCTTGCTTTGCTTCGACCATGAGATCATAGGCTTGGCAATCTTGTTCCTGATGACCTACAGACTTGCAGAAGACGTAGGATAAGTTCTTAGGTGTCTGCACGTACTTCTAAAGTAGAGGGAAATGGTGGGGTAGGTGTCCTCTCGTTTTGCATATCTTGCACCATGGCCTGTGGGTCTGTGGTAAGGGGTTAGGAGCCCCTGTTGCTATATTCTCTACAAAGACCGGACAATTGTCTTTACTATGGCCCTGTGCTTTACATTTTATGCACCATATCTCTTGCGCAACTTCCTTCCCTTTCTTCAGCTCATGCAACTGTAATGTAAGATTAGCCAACTGGTTCTGTAAAGTTGTCATTCCTGTACTAGTCTCAGCTAGAGGTGAAGCCTCGAGTTTCATTGCCATCTCCAACACGTCATCCTGCATCTGGAGTTTCTGCTGCATTAACGACAGTCTGATGTGAGGGAGCAGCACTGCGATAAACCATTCCTTATGCTACTCTGGCGCAAACTCAAAACTGACTTGGTCTATAAGGGCTTTGAATTTCTGATCAAAGTCCCACACCGACTCTGTAGGTAGTTGCTTGATGTCTTTGAGTTCTGTTAAGCACTGTGACTCAGACTTAGGTTTCTTAAACTCTTTAATCATGGTGGTCTTGACCTGGGCAAGTGTTCTGGGTACTGTGGTATACTTGATATACCATGTTAAGGCACGATCTCTGAGTGTGGTGACCAGCTGTACAAGTTTAATATTATCATCATTGATGGTTTTAATGGTCCACATGGCTTCACATAAAAACCAGTGCTGCTCTGGGTCTTCTGCCCCTGTTCCCTTAAATCTAGGTAACTTCATATCATCCCCCATTCTATTTCTACGAGGTGGATGTTGATTTACTGTGTTACTACCACTCGGCGGTGTAGGTGAAGGTGATGTAGCGGTGGTAGGTACTGTCTGTGAGCTACTAGATGGAGTTCCTACGAGATTGTTCTGAGTCCCGGTCTGTTTCTGTGGGGTATAAGGGTGGTAAGGGATACCCCCTTCTGAACCTTCTGTAGTACTAGGACTCTGCTGTCTAGTATGATCTGGACTATCTTCAAATATTGGAGATCTGAAATCTACTTTATACTTCTTTCCACTACGTGTTCGTCCAATGTCATCAAAATCACTTTCAAACTCTTGTGACATTAGTATCTCTACCTATTCATCTGAAACTAGATCCATTGTTCCTTTTTCATATAATAGCATCTTAATGGACAAGTTTAAAGATCTGAGGTACTTACCACAATATCCTTTGAAGAAGTAGCACTCAGCCTCGCTGAAGCTTTTCGTCTGGTCAACTACAAACTCTGTGACGAAGCCTCCTAGTACACTCACAAGCTAGAAGTCTACTGCTCTTGTGAGGGGATTATCAAGGTTTTCCACGGTCTGAATCAGCTCCGGTGTCCAGACAATGTCTCTTTTCTTTTTGAATATGCTTGTATCGGTCAACTTTGATAACCAGTCGTAACGCTCGTTTCCAAAGGTCGTAAAAAATATTGCATGGATGTCTGTAAGGACATGTTTCTTTAACCAGGCCTCTGTGTTTAGTTCAGGACTCCTATTCTCTCGTTCAGCAAACTCTTTCAGGTTAGACCAAACCCACTCATTGAGTTCGTCTCTCGTAGGATGCCACCAGAACATCAGCGCTCTGTTTGTTCAAAGCTGGCAATGGAACCATTTGTTGGTTATGATGGGCAGACTCGGGTTTACTATAATCAACCAACAACACCCCTAGCTCACTGGCCCTTTCGGCAACAGACCTCGAAGCGGCCTGAAGTCTCACCCGAAGTGATTCTAATGGGTTGGCCAAGGACTCAAGCGTCTTGGACCAGGTTCTGTGGCGTCTTTTCTTACGACTCACAGCTCTTCTCACTGCGAGGTCTCTTTCTCTGCACGTCGCGCGACTCCTCTACTCGCGTCGCGTGATCTCCTCATCTCGTAGCTCTTCTAGCCACGAGATATCCCTTCTACTGTCGTGCAGTCCCTTTCCACATCGCGCACTTTCACTGACTCGCGATGACTCTAGCCTTATCGCATCACCGCTCACCAGTCGACACGTAACTTCCTCCCAACGCTAAACCCTTAACCTACGGTATCGCACACCGCAGCTCCTTTGTCGGTGCGGTATCGCCTTCTTGTGATAACCTACTCCCGCAGCTCAGCGCACTTAGCGTTGTTCATGTCGACTCGCAAGGCTCAACATACCAGGCTGTTCAATACTGCGACTAGTGACCGTTTCAAGCAAAGCATAACTAAACCCACATACAACATGCCAAAGAATTCAACTTATGTTTATCCTTCTATATTGCTGTAAACTGATTAACACATTCATTCATTAAACTGTAAACAAAGTCCAGGAAATAACTGATAAATGCACAAGTAAACATAACATATAAGTCAATCACATAACACTCGATTTTAATGTGGCTCACCTCCAAGATGGAAGTTACGTCCACATAACTATGTTTTATTATAGCTCAGGGGAATAACACATATTTCATTAAATTTGGAATTAAACAGTGGATCTAGAATTCCAAAATAACCAAAAAAATCAATTCTGGCATTGTTCTTGTAATAAAATATTTCCAAATTTATTGAAATATGTGTTGGAAGGTAAAACACACTTCTGCTGCACCACATATGTAGCTCAAGATCTTCTCTCTTAGATCTCTTTTCTCCTCTATATTGCTCTCATACAATATACTCTTCCCTCTGTGTCGATCCCTGCGGGTCTTTACATGCATGCTCTATAAGCCAGCTACTGGTTACAGTAAGATTGCTACCGCTAATAACAGAACCAGAGCTTGGATTTTACAACAGTCTATGTTACTTCTATTATCTATATCCCCCAACAATTGTCTAACTGTCTAACCGACCGACCAACCAACCAACCAATCAACCAACCCTTTTACAATACAAAATATATCCCTTTATAGGAAGCCCAAAGGTCTTGCCATTACAACACTGTGGGCCTGTCTCAACAGTAACCCAAAACCCTAACTAGTGATAGTTGGCCATATCTGTACTTGAGGCAGCCGCTTTCCGTCACACCACAGCTCTCTGCAGTCTTCCATGCTTCCCGGCGCTAATCATGGGTACTGTGCACCGCTTCGCTTTTCTGTCCTTCGTCTTCAATGTTTCAGCCTCGTTGCTCCTTTTCCTTTATGAGGGTCACTGATCCCTCTTGTCTTCACCACTGCCTTCAATGCAGTGGGTGAGCTCTCTCTTCTTGGCTGCTCAGGTACAGTTGTCTTCCTTGACTTCTCCGTCTTCTTCGTCATGGTTTTCGGCTCTGCTCTGTAGCTGGAAACATGCTACAGCATCGTAGCTCTATCTTATCTTCTCTCTGCCAAAAATTATCTATCCGCTGAACTAGAAGCTTCTTCTGTAGCTTCGGGACCCTGCTCCAACAGTTGTCGGGAGATCATCTTACTGTTTTTTGGGGTTTTGCTTTTGGTGTTGATTCTATCTTTGAGGAAATTGTAGGGTTTTCTCCTTTATGGTTTCCCCGAGGAAAAACATTGTGTTCATTGTCTCTTGTGTTTGATTGCTGTGATTTTTATTCTCTCAATTAAAGATCCTAATATAATGCTGGCTTGAATGATAAAAATCTAACAAGTAGGAAATAATGATAAAAACTATCTAGCTTATGACTTGCTCCAGGAACGGACATATGATTCATACTTTGTGAAAGGTGAGGACCCCCAAACAATGCAAGCGCAGCCATAGATGGAACAAATAGCAACACAGGTGTAGTATACATCACCACCCTAGATGCAGTTTATCCCGTCGCAACTGTAGCAACAGTTTACAGCACAGCCACAGTTTGCTCCTCAGCCACAGCTTGTAGCACAACCGCAGTATGCACCATGACCATAGTATAATTAGGCGCCGCTCATTTAGTCTCAGCCACAATATGTTCAAGCTGCACACTATGTCTAGCAACAACCAAACCCACCATAGCAGAAGATGGCCCAGCCTCAGTTCCAGCAAGGAGGAGTCCGAGGAGGATTTTGCGGAGGATTCAGAGGACAAGGTCGAGAATCAATCCAGTGTTATACCTGTGGAGTATTCGGGCACTACCAAAGGGAGTGTCCTCATGTGTAGTGTACATACTGTGCAGCCAATGAGCATAATTTTGAAAATTTCCCTCAGCTGATTGCAAAATGGCTGGAAACATTCTTCAATTGCAAAGTGCACAGACTCAAAACTAGCCAATGTTCCAAGTAAAAAACTAGTTGACGATGCAAAATCAGATCCCACCGCAGACTCATATCCCGCCACAGAACCCACCACAGACTCAGAATCATCCATTGAATTAGAACCCACCATTACATCAAGTGAACCTGAATCAAGGATCGAAGATTGCAACAATTCATGCCGAACCACGAATGAAGGATGTCAACGTTGGGATTGTCACTCGCGCTAGTGCAATAAATGGAGATGATGAACCCTGTCAGCAAGTTCGGTTCGCTGGAAATAAAAAGGTAGCATTTGATATTACGATGGAGAAAGATACCTTCTTTGAGGTGACACATGCAATCAAGAGAAATCCGGGTAAATTATTGATTATTGACATGCCATCTAATTTTTATCCATTTGTAGAGGCAAGACCATCGCAGCAGCATGGTACCTTGCAATTATGTTTTGAGAATTGTTTGTCACTCGCAAGGGGGCCCGAAGCCCTTGTCGAGCTTGAGACATTGTTGTACCATCGGGATAAGGCCTTGAAGGATTCCGCGGTGAACTCCCTGCAAAAGAGGAAGATAGGGAAGGAGATGAGGATGAACATCCAGATTGGAGATTACAAGGTCAACTCTGTTAGTATGGATCTTGGATCAGATGTAAAAATTCTCACCAAGAAAACTTGGTAGTTGATGGGGAAGATGACATTGGGATGGTCACCGGTGTAGCTGTGATTATCAAATTAGGAAAAAGTTCAACCCATTGGTCGTGTCTCCAACTTGGTCGTTGATATTGAAGGTATGAAAACACATGATGATTTTGATGTGATAGAAGTGGTTGAAGATGGAAGTTCTTATCTTGCACTGCTAGGGATTGGGTGGGCCAATGATAGCATGGTGGTAATCAACTTCAAGAAATGGGTCATGATGTTTGAGAACCAAGATGTCAGGGTCATCGCTCCCATGGACCCTCAGGAAGGACGACTGTATATTGAACGAGTGAAGGATGAATTTGGTAGAAGTTGGGATCATGCTTATAATATCTTTCAAGACTGTATCCATCCTATTGTCGATAGTGAACTTGGATGATGCAGTGCTAGTTCTACATCCTCTAATTCTAACGATGCTCTGGAAAATTGGTAGAATAGGTTGCATGAAGTGTCATTCAGGAAACACAGGTTGATTACACAGTCTCTCTGTCTCGTCACGACTAAGATTGTTGAGTTGCCAATTTATGAAGGGCTGCCAGTGTTATCAGAATTCCTTCAATAATTTGAAGAGAAAGTGTTTGATCCCCAAAGGGTATTGGCCCTAGGTGTAGCACTGAAGGCTACCCCATCCCAATGGTGGGAGATGCACAAGTAGATGATCCATGACTGGAAACAATGTCGGAGATCGATGATGGTGCATGTTGTCAAAGATATTGCACCCATGTAACCTGGGGTCTGGGGTTACTAACTTACTACTAACTTGCAGACAATCAGCTTTCTACAGTGAATGGAAATAAATAAGGAAGAAAATCTTGACTTACTCGATTAACGGCGGTTGATCCTAGCTTGATATTCTCTCACTCCACTTCTTTCCAAAGCTTCTAGGGATGCACCTCTTCACCTGCAAAGAGAAAATCCTTCAAGGAATTTCTCATGAATATATATATTAGAGGTTAGATGAAAATCATATAGATAGTATAATCAAACATGTTCATTAAACCAATATACATGAAATAGACAAAATACAAGATTGGAAGAAGAATTCTCTTTATTAACAATCGATGAAAAAGATAAGAATACAGCCCAGCTTCTGACACAAGGAATCCTCTGCAACCAAAGGAACCTGAGTTCTGCTGCTCCAAGATTCTGAAGATATACCACCAACATAACTTTTCTCTCCAAAATTGATTCATTAGCCCCCACCCCAAGGCCTCTATTTATAATTTGGGAAATAGAGTGGTTTCGAAGGTTGGGATAGTTATGTATTAGGACCCAAGTAATCTCATCTAATCTCAATTTATATTTTTTAATGTTGAATTAAGGTATACGCGGGTATTAATATAGGAAACTCGCATATGATATGCGTGTTTCTCAAAGGGAACTCGCGCATGCAAGTATACGCAGGTTGCAATGCAAACACTCGTGTATGACACATGAGTTACAATGCATATAGTTGCGTATGTAACCCAAAATTCATAATAAAAATATATAAGGATGGTTTGAGGATAATGCATCAAAGTTCTTGCCCATATATAGTGTTTTGGCCACTTCAATCCAAATTTGTCCTTTTGTGTACCAACATGAGGAATGTCGGCACTCAGACGGAGAAGTGCTGTTTTGGCTGATAACAGATGCCCCCTATTATGTGAGGTCAGAGGGAAGCGATGGCCAAAATACATTATAATCATTATCTTGGAGAACTCAAAATTCCAAGGAAGCAGAGAAAGTACCTGAAACACATACATATCAATGTCATATACAAAATTCATATCTGAGGATGCTATGTTCAATATACTGGAACACTAGCTCCTTTACAATATTAGATTACATCATATGATATGGGTACAAGACCACGTATATTACAAAGGTGGATCAAAACCAAAATATGCAATGATGAGTCTTCAAAAATATGGAAGCTATGTAGGTGAACAAAACAAAATATTACACAACTTAGGTTATAAATATGAACCTAAGGTCTTCGTCAAAATACAAAAGGAACCAGTACAATCCAGGCCATGTGAATGGATGTGTCGAAGTCAAACATGGATAGGACTCAATAGATTGTCAATCAATAGGTGATAATTGACAACCGAAGCAAATGAATTCACCAATGATTAAAGTCAATGCTAGGGTACCATCATCAAAACTCTAGGTCTTCGTCTTCAGGAAATACTGATGAGAAACCGTTCTGTGATGAGGAAGGAAATAGATCCTCCAATGGATCACAAGAGTGAATAGGAACTGGATAAAGGAAGGTAGACACAAGTGATATCAAATAGGATAATGATAGAATCATGATAATAATCAAAAGTAGGGATAAATCCTTGAACAGTGAGCATGACACAGAGGTGACCCAAGGAAGCTTTTAACTTTGCAGATAGAAAAACTAGACTTATCTGTCATGTAGGAGACATGATCAGATTCCCCAGGCATAAGTGACAAGTGGAGGGGTAAGAAACTCGAAGTGATAGCTGAACTAAAAGTGTACACTGAGACATGAGTATCAGAAAATTCAGAGAGTGCTATGTTCAAGGAGGACATGCTGCCACCGACTGTAACCCAAAAATAAAACTTCTTCCTTACCTTTCCTGTTAAATTTTAATGAATCTAGGAAAGTCAACTCAGGTCTCTCTTCATTTTTGACAAGCTTGAAGAGAAGAGGGAATAATGCTTGATAATGTTAATTATTCGTGGATTTTGCGATCCCGAACTAGTACATGCTCGTGTGGTGTTTTCATGTTTAGAGAGTCTAAAAACTCCAAAGAAGACTCCAGGGGGGTCCATTTTCATCCAATTTAGTCTCCTGAAGCCGAAAAAGTATAAAACATAACTCAAAAGAAATCTCTTAACTTTCAAAGAAGAAAAGGCGAACCTTTTTTGTACTTAGTTAGGGAGGTCCAAAAAAGGTTAAATTAAAACCTACCCAATGCTCCTTCAAGAGCAACATATAGCTTGAGTTTTATGAATGTGAAGGAAAGCAAGATCACTCAGAAATATCCATTTGATTACGAGGAATGGGGCTTACAACAATGAACTCAATGTTTTGTTCTTGGTGTTTAACGTCCATGACAAAGACATAAAGTACAATTGGAATCTTTTTCATGTTTAGATCCAGAGCATGAAAAAGAGAAAACTAAGCTCATACTGGGCGTTCCTTTTTCCATAAGTTTAGTCCCTCAGGTCCGGAAAAGCGCCAAACCTATGCCTGAGAATACTCTTCTCAATTCCCTAGAAAAGAGAGTGATCCTTTCTCGTATTATTCCACATGGTCCAAGAAAGAGATAACATACCACCAATGTGGATGCCCATTCACATATTCTTAACAAGCCTAAATGGACAAGTTTACTCGGAGGTCAAGTCTATTTTGAGGAGTTAGACCTGGGCCTAAAGAAACTCCATAAGGGCGGGGAGCCTTATAAAATGGATAGCTTGTAAAAAGAGACCAAAATGAGGCTCAATTTGGCATGAAAAATAGCTAAGAAGGCTCCCCTAAACCTATGATAGATGTGGCGTGAGTACCAGAAGACAATCAATGTGTTCTATGCTAGGGTACTCATGGAAGGAAAGCCTTATCCATGGAAGAACAATGGTATAGATAAGGTACTAAATGGTTAAATACCATAGTCCGTGGTCAAAGTAGTGATCCTAGGGTTAAGGTGGATTAGGTATAAATGACCAAAATACTACCCTATATGAGTGAAAAACAACTTTGAACAACCTTGGACCTGTTTTATTAGGAAAACATGACATGGTATTAGTTTGATTTTGATAAAAATTAAAAACTATAGGTTAAAAACCCACTGTTTTGAAATTATTTCTATAAATAGTGCAAAAAGAGAAATCAAAATCACTATTTCACATTTTTACCCAATATAGACAAGTTTTACCTCTACCTTCAATTTCTCGTTGTGGACAAACCAGTGGATGATTTTCCAATCCACAAGTGCCAGGTAAATCAGCTCTTCATGCTCTTTCATTTTGATCCAAAGACATTTTTAATTTTATGTAAAATTTGATGTTTTAGGCCAGTTTTAGGGAGGCCACGCTTTATACACGGGTATGCAACGTATAAAGTCATGTACATGTGTTTTATACGCGACTTTCCCGAAAGCAACCCATGTATGATATGCGACATGCCCAAAGGACAGTCGCGTATACTGTGCGACATAGGAAAATAATATTTAGGGCCAAAATCAAAGTTTTTTGAATGATTTTAATGTTTGAAAATGGCTTTATGAATAGGCTAAAACATGGTGTTGGAGTGGAGGGAGAGGGAACATGAAACCATGGACCAAGATGCACTTCTAAGTGCCCCCACAGTGCATGCATTACGAAAAAGTGGGTTTCTAAATTTCTTTTGTACCTCACCTCTGTGATCTAATGTTCGTTTACTGGAATTTTTGATCAACTACTAGGATCATGATCTAGGTGCATTTGACCTACAAGGTTAGATTCTTGAAATTGCACTAGAAGACATCTACTTTATATCGAGTTTGTCACGACGGGGAGCTCCTATCAACTTGGAAGGTACCGACAGGGTCAGTGACCTTCTAAGTGTTCATGACTATATTGACACTTACTGTACGCCATAGCTTTCCCTTACAGGTGTTGGTAAGCACAATAGTAAGGGTTGCAGGATCATCATCACTTCATATTGATACTCAAAACCAAATGGGAATTGCGGTGAAATGTATATAGGGAGATTTATTTGACTGGTGTTTGGGAGTAATCCCGATAATGAAGAAGCAACTCTCTGACTGCAAGAGAGGCCGATGGAAGAACTTTGGTTATTCTAGCATATTAGTGGCATTTTTCTTTGAGAGAGTGCCCAGTATGAGCCCTGCAGTTCCTCTACCATCTTTTTCTCCCTGCTAGCCTAGACTGAGTAGGTGGGGAGAAATGTTTCTCCGCCAGGGTGGCGGTGGATCAATTCAAAGTGTTTATGATGATGAATTCTACCTATGGTGGGAGCGACAGCTACCAACATTGGAGTAGTTTCCATATGCTGGTATGGATTTACGGGGTGACAATGACCTTGTCCTCCCTCCTGGAGGAGCATGGGGAGCATCAGGTATTTTGTTTTTTAAGTTTTTAAAATTTTATGAATTTTTAATCATAAAGATATATACATATGTATACAAGTTTTTAGTCCTGTAAATGTTTAAAATGTAGATATTAGACCAGTCTACCCTGTTGGCAATCCTCATATTTATGTGCGACCAGTGGCAGGAGAGGATCATGGTTTGATAAGGGTTCTTGAGGGGAAGCTGGCGAGGCTTACCCAAAGAGTCTCTACTTTATGTATTGAAGAAATCCCTACCATTATGTAGGAAATAGTGGTTGGTATCCCACCTATATGGATAGGACTTATGAGAAGGGTAGCCAGAGAAGTGCTTGTTTACATAGATGCCCCTGAGGCTGCTACAACTGAACAAGCTGAAGAATCCCGAGAGAAGGATGACTAGGATGATTAGGGTGACCAGGGTGGCCAGGATGACAAGGGTGGCCAGGATGACCAGGGTGGCCAGGATGAATAGGGTGGTTAGGATGACCAAGGTGGTAAAGATTAGACCTAAAGGCATTTTATGGATTACAATCCAATTTTTGTATATTTTTNATATATATATATATATATATATATATATATATATATATATATATATATATATATATTTCCGATTTATTAACACGTGTTTTTTTTTGCAATGTATCTGTTGTGTATTTTTATGAAATATGTGTTAAGTGCCAATCTAAGATATAGTTTGCATATGCATTAGTTAATGAATTTTGATTTCTTGGAATATGATTGAATTTAATAAAATCAAAATTTCTTTCCAATAACCTAACTTGCATAAACTGACGTAATAAAATAGGGTTCCACACCTAATAAGCTCGATTGAGATGGGAAGCCACTAGTTGAGAGTCAAGTCTGACTTTTGGTTGGGTGATGCCACATGATGAGGCATCCCATAAAAGCTCAATGAAATCCCTGTATTCATCCACATTATTGGTAGCAGGACCTAGGCAAGTGCCTCCAGAGGCAACTAGGTGTCATGAGGGTGAGTAAATAACCCATGCGGCTGAAGCCAGGTTGCAAGTACGATGACTAGCGCCATCTGCAAAACCTATGAACCATATGAAAGACATCTGTCACAACCAAAAGATGATATAAGAACACAAACTAGTGAAATATTGTACATAAATTTATATACAATAAAAAAACAAGAAAAAGTGCTAGGCCTAAGCATAGTACTTCTTCAAGTAGAGCCCATTTCTAGGCTCGGGCAGCTTATTCCCCTCGAAATCAGTTAATTCATATGCACCTTTCTTCAGAAATTTTGACATGACATAGGGTCCTAACCACATAGACCTAAATTTCCCTACCCCCAGGGGTTCTTTATCCTAGTCCCAGAGCAAGACAAGCTCCCCTTCAGAAAAAATCCTAGGTTTGACCGATTTATCGTATTGATTTTTCACCCTATTTTTATGAGTCTCGTTTGCTGTCAGCGCATCCCTACACTGTTCATCTAGATGTTCTAAGTGTAACAAATGTTCTTCTAGCTCAGTCGTATCAAGTAACACATGAATGGAAATTTTTTAAGGATGGGATTTCACATTCAACTGGGGTTACTACTTCCACCCCGTGAACGAGTTGGAAAGGAGAAAACCCTGTGGTAGTTTTCACATTGGTTCGATAACCCCAAAGCGTAGGATACAACATGATGTGCCAATTTGATCGAGTTGCGTTAATGGTACACTTGAGAATAGTATTCAAGGTCTTATTTACTGCCTCGACTTGACCGTTCTCTTGCGGGTAAAAAGAAGACAAATGTTCTTGTTTAAACCCTAGCATAGTGGTCAACTTAGTCATCATGCTGTTTTGGAAGTGACTGCCATGGTCAATGAGAATATCTTTAGGAATACTGAAAGGTGCGATAATTTTGTTGAAAATGAAAAAAGCTGGAGTTTCCCTATCAACCTTATTGGTGGGCATTGCCTCTGCCCACTTTGTGAAGTAATCCACAGCGACAATGATGTATTTGTGCCCCCCGGCCAAAACAGGGTTACATGTCATGTAATCTATCCCCCACTTGGTGAAGGGGCCCATGGATATGATGCAAAATAATGGAGCAAGATGCCACCACATATTTTTGGTGTAAAGCTGATAAGGATGACAACGCTTCATTACTTGTACACAATCTTCAAAGATTGTGGGCCAGAAATAACCGGCACTTAAGATATTCTGGGTCATTTCTAACCCATATAAATGACCTCCACATGCTCCACTATAGGCATCATTTAGGATAATCTCAGCCTCTTCGTGGGTAAGACATTGATGCAAAACAGAGTCTACCCTTCTATGATATAAAGTATCTCCAATAATGAGGTAGTTTTTTGCATGTAAGCATAATTTGCGTCGTTCTTCCCACAAAAAGGTTCCAAGGCGCTTCAGAGTCTAGAGATAGATAAGTATATCTCCGTACCAAGGGTCAAAGGTGGAAATAAAAAATATGTGCTCATCTCGGAATGAGTCTTCTTCAATAGCTACATCTTCTTTGACTGGAAATTCTGCAATGAGCTCTGCAAAAACTAAGGATTTTTTAGATTTGGTGGATTGAAAATCTAAGTCAAACTCTTGGAGAATGACTATCCATTTGTTGAATTTTCCTCAACTATCCATCGGGACAAAACATACTAGAAAGGATTAACATCCGTCACTACTATTGTAGTCCTCAGTAAGATGTAGTGGCTCAACCTCTGAACATCATACACAACTGCTAATGCCAACTTTTCGACGGGGGGATACCTAAGTTCAGGGCCAACTAAAGCATGAATAAGATAGTAGACGAAATGATCTTGGAGCTCATCATCCTCCTGGACTAGTACTACCCCTATGGTCGACTCGGATGTGGCCAGATACAATATAAAATCATGAGAGTAATCTGGCAGACGCAGTAAAGGTGCCAACAACAAAGCTTTTTTTAATTCCTCGAATGAAAGTTGTGGGGTTTAATCCCATACAAATGGGGTGTCCTGCTTCAATAGGCGCATGAAACCTTTGGTGATCTTGGCATAATTCATGATAAAACATCGAAGAAAGTTGGACTTCCCTTGCAAGCTCTGAAGCTTCCTGATGGAACGATGAGGAGGCAGATTTACTATGGCCTCGACTTTCAAAGGATCCACCTGAATACCTTTGTTAGAAACAATGAACCCAAGCAACCTACCTGACTCGACACAGAAAACAAATTTGTGGGGATTCAAACGTATTTTATAATGTCTACATCTTTCAAAAATTAAACGCAAGTGATTTGGGTGATCAATCCTCTTTTGAGAATGTGCTGGTAGATCATCTAGGTAGGGTTTGACAATAGACTTGATGTCATGAAAGGAAAAACTCATTGCCCGCTGAAAGGTAGCCCTTGCATTTTTCAATCCAAAAGGAATTTTATTGTATGGAAATGTACCCTAAGGAAAAATGAAAGCTGTTTTATGTTGGTCTTCCGGTTTGATTTGAATCTGATTATACCCGGAGAAACCATCCATAAACGAAAAGACTTCACTCCCCGCACAAGCATCAATGATTTGATATATGAATGGTGTGGGGTAGTTATCCTTAGGACAAGCTTTGCTTAAATCACAAAAGTCAGTACAGACACATATCATCCCTTTCTTTTTGTCGATAGGAATAGGGTTGGATACCCATTCTGTCAAAGCTATCAGGTAAATGAAACCATCTTTCAATAGTTTTTCAACTTCATCTTTCAAACATCTACCTCTTTATGCGGATTGACAGGTCTAAGTTTTTGTCGAAATGGTTTGGCATTAGGATAGGTTCAAATTTCATGTTTGACTATCGATGGATCTATTCCTGGCTTCTCCTCATATGACCAGGAAAACACATCACGAAATTCCTTCAATAAGGCTGTATAGATAGAAATCTCCTCCAGAGAGCATTTTGCACTGATATATACATTTTCCACAACATTTGGGTTTGCAAGATGTTGATAGGAATAGTAATGGAAATGTTTTCCATATTACCCTCAGCAAATATTCCCTCCCTTGGTAAGGGATTGACTGGTATATCAGCATCACCTGCCAGTCTCATATGGAACTCTTGGTTTTCAATCCTTCTTAATTCTGGAAGAAAATAGGATCGATGATGAATATCTTCGTAGATATTATCTCGTCCACACACAGCTTCCAAAATGGCTTCGTCAGATGGAAAAACCATATCTAAGCAGTCTTCAGTATGCAAAGAGTTCTCTTCCCAAGCAGGCATATAGGCTTCTTTCGGCTCTTATGAGACTGTGAGAGGAACCGAAATGGGATCAACAGCAGTGTGAATGATAGCTTGATAAGCTATTTCTACTGTTGATAAGGGCACTTCAGGTTCATGATGGGAAGGAAGAACCCAAGGGTTTGTTCTATCGACAACCATTGCAATAGACATCCCTACACGAGTAGAACCTCAGTAATTAATAAGAGCTGGAAAATCGAAAGTGCCCATCAACGATGAATACATTCCAGCCCCTAAGCTCTCTGAACTAGGTTTAACTTGATCAACCAATGGAACAGTGGACTCATTAGTTTCCATGCGGCCCTTTCGAGTAAAACTAAGTTGGTCTACTGAAAACAAATTCCCTTTGTGTGGAAACAATACTACTCGAAGAACGGTCGATGCAATGGCGGACATGGCATAAGTCCAACTTCTCCCTAGGAGCAAGTTATAATCCAAAGGAGCATCAATCATCTCTACCTCAACAGACACTGCCTTCCCTGCCAACTTTATTTTGAAAGCTGGTAGGATACCATGTGGATGAAATGACCTTTCGTCGAAAGAAGTAGGGTGTTCGATGGAACTAGATCTGGAGATCCAAGAGCCTTCCAGCAAGACACATACATGACACATGACACATGTGGAAGCACCCCCATCGACAACTACCCTTCCAATGTTTTTTCCACCATGGAGGACATCTATCAATAAGGCCACATGATACAGAAGGTGAATTTTGACATCATACAAATTAAATTTCACCATGAGGCTCGATGAATCCATACTACCTAAGGCTGCCAAGAGTGCATCTCGTTGGGAGAGACAACTCTGTAAAACCTATAAAGCCAACATCGCACAAGGGGTTTGGGATAAATCTTCAACTACAGAGTAATTGGTTGCAGCCCTAGCATAAGGATTGTGCAATGTTTTCTTGAAGACACCTTTTGGTATCTTGGGCATAGTTTCGACAACTTTTTCAATTGTGAGAGGGTTAGAAGTTTCACCTATAGACTTACCCATCTCTGAAGCCTTTGTCTCATAGTTATTGTTCCTAGTTTGGAGTAATGTCTGGGATCAAACCATGTTGATATAATTTGGGTTAGGGGTATTTGGAGTGCCCCCTGCCACATTAGAAGCTGAAGCAGAATTCTGCCCTTGGGGAAAAGGATCCTTTAGGACAGCTGGTTGTTGGATTTTGAGTAGCTTCCGAGCTTGGTCCATAAGGGGACATTGATGGGTTAGGTGATCTTCCTGGCACAACTTACATGGAAATTTCACCTTATTCTTCTCTTTTTTTACCCCATTATCATTGTTTGTGGGTTTTGGATTGTTTTGGTTTCCGTCACCTTTCTTCCCCTTTTTCTTTTTCCCACTGGGATGCTGATTTCCCTTTTGGGAGGATTGTGCAAAAACATTTGCATTCTGGGGTGAGGGGGCAGCCTTTGCTGCCTCTTCCGTAGAGTGTTTGATGGATAACTCATGGAGATGTTTAGCCAAAGACTCCACAATGGGAGATTTTACTGAGCAAACCACACCATCGGCATGGGGTCCAGGCTTAGGTTTTTCGACACTATGTGTTGGTCTTGGTGCATCAAGGATGATTTCAAATAGAATCCCAGACTAAGAATATATCAAATCTAACTGCATGTCCCTGAGGATAGCCTCTTCCTTATTAGTTACTCCTAAAGTGGATACATCCTTAGATATAAATGACAATAAGGACTTAAGGAACCATTCTAGTAAAAATTTGGGAGGGATAGTGGCCTTAATGAGCCTCTTTCACCTTCTCCACTCTTGGATGTGATCCAAAATATGAGTGGCTTTGTCCTATCAAAAGGTGGACAATAATTTTTTCCCGACATCATACTAGACAGGAAGTTGGAAATGGTTAAGGAACACATTGGCTAAGTCCCAAAAACTACCAAACGCAGCAGAGGGCAGTTCAATGTACCACTTTGCTGTGGCACTAGTAAGATTTATTTGGAACAATATCAATTGAACGATGTCATCATTCAATGAGTTAGAGGAGCACCACAAGTGAAAGGTGGTGATATGAGCCCCTGGGTCTTCACCAACTTTGCCTTCAAATTTTGTGATATCCGAGGGTAGCTTGGTAGGAATAGGTAGCCATGAGGCATCATGTCTCACTGGGTCATTCATTAGTTTGGACAAACATGAAAAATTCAAAGTTTCCAAGAAAGGAAACTTGGGCCTAACTGAAGCATGAAAAGTACCAGCTTGGGAAGTAGGACTTGGCCCCTGGTTCCCAAATGTGAAGGTGGGGTTTCCCCCAGCTACCAGTTACAAAGTAGTCAGACCGCTTTGGAAAGGATTCCACCCATAAGCCAGTGGATTGTTCATATGTGGTGCAGTGTATGAGGTTTGGGCTGCCCCAGTTGGGACTGGAGTTTGGAAAATAGGAGCAGATATTGTTACGGAGAGAAATTCCTATGGCTTGGGGTACCACAACAGACAGCTAGACTCCAGAAATCAATCTTTCCCAATATGCAATAGAAATAAAAACATCTAACACTAAAGGATCAAACCTCGTACCTTATTCCGGACGGTTGAAGTAGATCCTCGTTGAGCTTTCCAATCTTCAGCTTGAATTGTTATAGCACGTCCTCAACAACAAGTAAACAATACAAGCATACTATATTTCATGGTGTTAGATCTATTCTATCATATATAATCAATAATGTAAAAGCATTTGACATATTCCAATGGAAACAATATTCATTCAAATACACATTACTGGACAGGAAAAGATATTTCTATTAATATGAATCAGAGATTACAAGTGACAACCTCTGACGGCACGTCTGCGAATCGGAGAAACTGAATCCCCCACTTGGGCCTCCACCACCTCAATCCTCCATTACTTCGATAGCAAGCTTACTAGCAAAAGGAAAGCTTGGGAAAAACACAACAGTGCTCCAAGGGACAAAGGGATGCAGACTCAAGCATAAGTTCTGGCAACAATGGACTATAGTTTCGGTACTCTCAATTCGCTCTTATGCTTTCAATGTCTCAAGGGTTCCTTATATAGCTTTTCAAAGTGATACTGAAAGGTCGAATCTGTGCGATCTCAAGGCATATGGAAGGCCAGGAGTCATGTGAGTCGGATCCAAGACAAGGAACGCTCCAAAGGATTTTGGATTATTTACACATCCCGATGTACGCGACTATAGAGGGAATATCTACGTATGTACGCGGTTATCGGGGAAAATGCCGCGTATATCATTTTTCTAATGTTTTTAGGGATGGTCAATGATACATCAAAAGTTAAAAAGTGGTCCATAGGGGCTAATGAGTCTGCAGCGGGATAGGGGAAGGGCATACAACGTGTGATTCACCTAGTGTGGTGAAATCTGCTATAACAGATGCCCCCTAATGTATGAGATCATAGGGGTTATATGATGGCCGAAATACATTATAAGTCCATCCCAGAAGTGAAGTGATGAAGGTACCCAAATGGAAGACCAGCCACCCAATCAACATAATACCATAATACAACTCTGCATATAACTGTGAATACATATAGCAGTCCCAGATACATAAGAGTACAATGGCCATGAATAGGCATGAAACATGAGAACACATATGTGGTCATCGCCACGTACAATATACATAGATCAGAATCTCCATGATGAAGATATACAAAGGACCCTGATCTCCATGAGGTATGAAGATATATAACAGATCAAGATCTCCATAGTGGCTGGAAATGTCTGACATATACTGGAACAAGTCACGAGAGCTGAAATCTCATGAACACTGGCACG
>LPNX011190472.1:0-13091 GCA_001517045.1 Pseudotsuga menziesii | reverse complement strand
ATTATCAGTGTCAAAACTAAATAAATTGAAGGAAGCATCATGACCATCCATGTGGTCCTTTACAAATCTTTGTTCATAATTCATACAAAAGAATCCACGGTTCTATGCATTTTCCATCTATACATAACCATAAACAAAATTTACATAACTCATCAAACATTACCATAATCCAAATTAAAATAATACATCTTATACAATAATCATATCCTATTAAAATAACATCAAAATCATATTATAAATCTATGTATTGCAAATAGGAAAATAAATCAAATCCTGTGGGCATGCAAGCCCACTTTGTTTTTATTTATTAAAATACATTCATTACATTACATTAAAAACCTTGCTTGCCAACAGAGGTCGTGACATCAATTCCCATGGATTTCCAGACCCAAGGAAAAGCCATAATAACAGACCATAAGAATTGTATGTGCAAAACAACAACCAAATCCCATAATCATTTCTTATACATGCCATGCTATACATCAAATCGTATGCGGGATGTGGTTACTAAAATACACCCAATACTTTATAAATAAACAAATGCAAATGTTAACGTCGAGGTCCTAAGACCTTAAACCAATCACGACCTCAACCAAGTGTTAATATAATTACACACAGTCCATTTATAGGATAAAAACAACAAATTCCATTGAGGGTCTTTAAACCCTAGCCTCTATGAAACTAACGAATGCAAAACGATCACATAAGTCATGGCCTCAGCCAAGTTTTAATTTAATACACAGTCCTACCATTTTTAACCCTACACTATACTATCGTAGCACTGTGGGAAAGGCTCATGCCATTCACGGCATGGCCTATACCCACATTGTTTGTATGTTACAATACAAGCTAAGTAACCCCATCACACACATAACCTTCAAGTCAATGAATGCCCACATAAATCCACATTAACAATAGAATAACGTGGCGAAATCATGCTATGCACATCATAAGTTAAAACCATGGTAAATCAAATAATAAAAATAGTATGCATCCATTTACACAAAGCTTTCCAAATAAATTACACAGTCGTCATATTAAAATTTATAAACAAGTTTACGCAGGTGTAATCTCTCGAATTTTGGACCTACCATTTATAGGCATGAGCCTATTGATCATGATGATTATATTGATGTTTTATTTTATATTGGGTCGAAGACCCCACTGCACATGTACATGATGATTTGTTTTGTTTATTGGGCATAAGCCAATTGTTGATGATATATATGTATATATATGTTGGTTGTGTTGGGAATGGACCCTGAAGCACATGATCGATGAGATGTTTTGTGTTGAGTGAAAGGCTCTGGAGCACATGAGAAATTACATTTGTGTTGAGCATAAATCTTTGGAACACATGAAAATATAATTTGGAAATGTTGGGTATAATCTCTGGAGCATTCCATGTTGGTGGTGAGCATAAGTTCTGGAGCATCGGATCTTTGGCCATTGTATCCCTAGGTGTATCGTACAAGTACATCCTTGCATTTAGTGTTGAGCGAGAGCTCTGGAATTGCACTATGTTTGTAACTACCTGTTATAAGCATTGAGTATGGGCTCTGGTAAGTGCTAGGGGTTATTGAAAAGATTAAAATCACCTCCGAGTGAAAATGAATCGAGGAATAATTTTGATCTCATCATACTTATTTTGAAGTGATTAAATGAAATTTTGAATTTTTGTATTCTCATCAAGTACTGAAGAACTACCACGCTATATGAGGGAAATCCAACATGCAAGGATGTTTAAAGTTTCCTAGCCTAGTAAACCTAAGCCATCTATCTACTTGACCTTCATAAGGAAGTGTCGTTAAGTCTAGGGATCATGATACATGATGCCCAAAGACAAATGTTAACATAGTATTTTAATACTATGTATTTTATACATAGTATGTATAAAGAATTAATTATGATTAATTATATAAATGAATAAAGAAAGAAGAGAAGCTTCACCAATTATTATGTATTATTAAAAGATTAATAAATAGTGAAATAAATATGAAAGACTAACTAGGAAATAGTTAAAAGTTCCTAGGTTAAGAATTGAAAATTACCTCAGTAAATTAAAAAGGGTTAAATCAAGAAATCAAGGATTTCTCGATTTAATTGCCCCTTTGACTGAAAAGTTTTCCTATAAAGACTCAAGCCAAGCAAAGGCTTCGGGGTTCTGATTTTTCATCTAGGAGAATTATTATTCTACTTGTTTTGCTCCCAAGTGTTTTTCTTGGAGAACTTTTCCTGCAAGGAAAAGAGGATTGATTCAGAACTGATTACCAGCTAGGAAACCCTACCTTAGGAGCTCTAAGCTACTTGCATGTTGGAGTCCAGCTTGGGGGGATACAGATTAGAACCAGGAACGGTTTTGGGTCATGGTTGGGAGGAACGTGGTAGTTTCCAAGTGATTTGGTCATCAAACAGAGGTCAGATCTACATTGAATTGTTAATGCTGGTTATTTAAGTGTGCAGGTTCAGCCATTGACAAAGCTTCAGATCCAGGTATGAAACCCTTGAAGGCATATTCTATTTCTTCCCAAAGTTTCAGTACTGTTTATGTTAAGTAATGGCTGCAAAATAATTTCTAAACCCTAATGGTTCAGCTTTAGGGTTAACAATCTGCTAGGGTTTCTATCTGCAAATTACTAATCATAGGCTGAAGAATTTTTATTATATGATGCTTATGTTCATGGTCACATCTCTCATAAATGTTCTTGTATTAACTAGGTTTTGATCTTAGTATTATGTTTTTACCTTGTTCTCTGTATTTAATACTCTGCTGACATATTCCATTTGTCAGCAGAGGCTTGCCCTAATTATCAACAAAACTAATTTAGTAGAATTTAATTAAAATATTGGTTATGTTAACTAATACAAGTTTATAATTTAAACTAGATATGCTAGGAACATAATTCATATAATAAAAAAGCTAACAAATTATTAAAGACCTTCTAAGGTCTTCTCTACATAATCATGTAAAAGCAAATTAAATATCATAACATTCCATTTTAATAAACATAGTCATAATTAACCAAACATAGAAGGCATCATGACGATCCATGTGGTCCAAGATCAAACCTCTGTCTTATTATATAAAATCTAGAGTCCAAACCGCATCCATTTACATAACTCAAATGTTTAATTCACAGTCCTATTATTACAGTCATCCATTATAAAAATATAAAGGGTGTTAAAGGTCCCATTTAAAATCTACACATAAGCAAACGTATGATGTTAAACATTTAAACAACTAAAACCCATTTTTCCAACAAGAGGTCGCGACATCGAATCCTATAGATGTCCAGACTCAAGAAAATAACATTAATAAAACCATAAACATTTTATACTCAAGCAGTAAGCAATCGCATAACCATCTCTATACAACCCATGCTATACATCTAATATATGCATGCTACGGTTTTAATCTATGCCACAATCCTTTAACCAAAAATGCTTACACTAATAGTGAGGTCGTAAAGACCCTAGTTACGGCCTCGGCCAAGTTCCAATCTAATCACACAGTCATGCTAATAAACCAAATCGATATCGTGGGTTGTAATAAACCCAAGATGTTACAGCCCTATTTCTTTCCAAGTAAACAATTTACATTTTAAATGCCAACTAAAAGCTATCGCAGTCATTGGGAGAGGTACATGCCATTCGTGGCATGGCCTGCACCCACACTGAGCCAATATAACAACTAAGATTTCAATACTCTGTTTTAAAACCTAGATTCCATTTATATGCTAACGCAGAGCATGTGGTGGTAAGCCAATGGGCTATGGCACCATTGTTACAATGGTGCATCCCATGGCAGAACGCCCAAGCTCTAGAAGCTTTCCCTACTCAAAATAAAAACCAAAAAAACAGAGTGCTATGCATATGGCCATAACCCAAAACAATATTTATATCCAGAGTAAATTTTCACAGGCTTTATGGCCATGATCGATCCCATTAAAGTCCACATAAAACGCAGCATTTAAATAACCATACAAATCCCAAGTTTACATAGTATTAAATGCTGAATGAAATTGTAGGTATTTCATACCAAAACTTTACATTCCTCATATAAAAACCAACGTGGCGTGTATTTACACAAAGAGGCACGAAACCTCTTTGATGGACAGTCAAGTATTAAAACGTTAATGGCAAGCTATGAGCTATGGCACCATTACAAGTAATGGTGCAGCCAGAACTCAAATAAATTCCAAACCTCTCAATGAGAGTCCATTTAAAAGTAGAGCAAGCTACATATCAAACCCTGAAGGCAGAGTCAACCAGTACCATCGAAACCCCAACCTAGTAAGGAATCCCAATTCAGCAATACCTAGAATGAGAGGATGCAAGTGAATCTTGCTAGCAGAAATACCATGGCTGTAAAGAAGAAATCCCAACTCGACATCGTAGCCCTGTACAAACCTTGAAGCGCCTTCATCTCCACCTGCAATAATTCCACGATGGCATGAGAGGCATGACCATGCCATGGAGAAACAAAAACGAAGAAATACATTTTACACAGAGCCGATCGAGCTTACCTGTGAATCGATGGGGTCGCCTCCATTCTCCAAATGCGCAGAGACCACACTAAACCAAAATGCCAAGACCATAACGCACCAACAGGGAATTCCAAGTCCTTTGCCAAGGGTTTTCATTAACCCCAATGGCATTAATGGTACCAACTAGTGGTCATTAACACCTCCATAAACCCCAGCCATAAGTTTGTGGATCAACGTTATATCAACCAAGTCATATGTTAAACCCTTTATACTATGGTTTCGCCACCCTTTAAATGTCATCGCAAGCTCAATGCTAATGACATGGTATGTATACCATAGTCCCAACCTTATGATATGTGCATCCCTTAACACTATCATATAGTGTTACATTGTTTTCACTTAGCATCAAGCTTTTAGTGTTATCACATTCCCTTTATGATAGTTCATATAGGTAGTATATGCGCTTAAGTCATAGTCTAGGTTTGTATCATTTAGGAATCATGGAAAACGTAGTATGCCATGATGCCCTCGCTAGGAAGAACAAGCGTAAGTTTACAAGCTCGTAACCAAGGTAAACCTACAAAATAGAAACAAGAGACGAGTAGGTAACTAAACAAGAGATAGACAATAATAATGGTAGGGACAGCAAGATAATTCATAAGCATCTAGTAATTTAACGAATAAAGATAATTAGCAAACATAGGGCGTACTTGAGTCGTAAAACAAAAGAGTAACAAAAGTACAAGGAGGAATGGGAAGTATAACTAAGAACTGAATTATGTCAAGTAACCAATAATCATGATGTCGCAAGAGTAACCTGTGAATCAATGAATAAGGTGCCTTAGTTCGAATTAACTAAGTAAGCCTACATAACGAAGGATAACCTTACCTCTCAGATCGTCATGGGAGAACGAGTCCTGTCACTCCATCACTTTGTTCCCATCAACAAAGTTAAGTTAGTTTTTATTAAATAAATAAAGTATACATGTGCAGGAGAAAAACAATGATCTATATAACTCATTAATTCACCAACAGTAATAACTAAGATATATCGATAGTTTATGTTATCAGGAATATTGCACCTTCTGCGGACATAAGTTGTTCCTCTGCTTTGAATGGTTCAGGTCTAGAACAAATGAGTGAACAACAAAGGATGAAGACCTTCCCTGAATATTGTAGACACCTAGAATACTGCTTCGATTGTGAACCTATGTACCTGCAAACAGATCAAACATGCAAACACATCAAAACTGCCAGAAAATCATATACTTATCCATGTTAGTGATTAAGGAATCTAACAACATGTACATGTGAAATCAAAACAACAGTAATGTGGGACAAAAATCAGCTTTGCATTAAGAATGTATGGAGAAGCTTACAACCGTTGCCTTAGTGTCGACAAGCCCCTCCACAAGAAAAACAATTCATCCCCATAAGCTCCAACATTTTTCTCTATGCTCTCCAATGATTTGGACTAGGTAGTCAATCCAACAGCATAACAATACCTCTAAAGTTTCTCCCCCTCAACTATGGATATGAGCTTGTATTTATAAGGCTCAATGGATAGGAATAGTTGAGAGAATTGTGGGTGAGGTGGCTCCAAGATCCTACCATGGGGGATCTCGAACTCAAAATAACCCATAATGATAGGGATAATGGAGGACACAAGGATCAAGTTCTAGAAGCCTCAAGAAACTTCTCTTTTTCTCATTTTACCTAGGGTACCACTTTTGTTCCCTTATGACACAATGGTTTAGATGAGAACCGCTTTAAGAACAAAGACTATAGGTGGTGGCACCGCTTCTATATAACAGGAAACAGGCAGTGCTGAGCAAGGTACCACTCATTGACCATAGGGAAAGCGCGGTGCTAGGTTTTTTCAAGTAGAATTGACAAACATAGCAAGTTTCCATTCTAAGTGTTGGGATTAAGGGAAAACATGGAACTTAAGGGTCTTATCACATGATGGTGATAGGATTTAGGTATAACAGTTTAAATAACATAATTAAGACATAAGAATTAAATGAACTAATAGTCATTGAAGGGATAAGAGATTAACAAAATAGTGGGAAGAATCCGAAGAGGTCGAAAGGATACAGAGCACCTGTGTTTGCGCACAAGTACTAATGATCCCTTTTGGGTAGTTTTCAGTAGCCTATAAATTTTTTTTTTATTTTCAATTTTTGGGGACATTACAATAGGCATGCCAGGGCTAACGCACCATTGCAAGCAATGGTATATCCCATGGCTAAAAGACCCCCAACTAAAACACGATTTTCATAAACAAAAAAACCAAATGTGCTAGAAGCCCAAACATTCCTCTCTTCACTGCTAAACAACCGAGGTAAAATTTATAAACCCAAATTCATACACAAAACCAGAGGGAGTGTGACTTCCCTCCATGACCAAATCCATTAAGACATTGGGAAAATCAAATTCTGTAAGACTAGATCCAAAACACAAAGAGAACGATAGATCCAGTCATAAAAAGACTAGATCAAGGTCAAAACTGCTAGATTGAGTATAAAAACATAGCACAAAAGGTTGAAATGATTCAGATCTGAATAGATCTGGAAGTTTAAAACCAAAAGGGACTAAGTTAGAAAGCATATCTACTTGAAGAGAGTTGGAGGAGCCCGGATTCGGACAAGAGTTGAGAACTGAGGAAGATCAGAACAACTGATACATATCTCTACTTCCCCAGTGGAGTCTCCATATTTGTTAGCTGGAATATTTCACCTTCTGTAGATAGTAAGGTGTTCCACTGGTCTGAATGGTTCAGATTCAGAACAAATGAAGGACAAAGGTTGAAGACCCTCCCTGGATGTCGTAGATACCTAGAATGTAATGCTTCAATAGTAACCCTATGTACTTGCAATCAGCTTAAACACACAAACACATCAAAGCTGCCAGAATATGATCTACTAATCCATGTTAGTGACTAAGGAATCTAACAACATACATGTGAAATCTAACAACAACAATAATGTGGGATGGAAATCAGCATTGTATTAATATAAAAATGGAGAAGTTTACAACCAATCAAGCCTTATTGTTGACATGCATCTCCATGAAACCAAGCATTCTCATCCCCATAAGCTCCGACTTTATCTCTCTATGCTCTCCAATGGCTTGGGCCAAGTGATCAATCCAACAACATAACATTACCTTAAGAGTTCTCTCTCCTCAACCATAGATATGAGCTTGTATTTATAAGGCTCAATGGGTAGGGATGGTTGAGAGATTAGTGGATGAGGTGGCCTCTAGGATCCTAGAATGAGGGATCTCTAGCTCAACTGACCCACAATGATAGGGATAAGGGAGGACACGAGGCTCATGATCTAGAAGCCTCGAGAAACTTCTTTTTTTCCCTTTTTACCCAGGGTACCGCGTTTCTCCTTCAATGACAGAGCGGTTCTGGTAAGAAATGCTTATGGACTAATGGCCATAAGTGGTGGCACCGCTTGTGGACACCAAGGGATAGGTGGTACGAACAAGGTACTACTCCTGGACAACAGGGAAAGCACAGTTCTGGGAATTTTCATGAAAGATTGACAATTAGAATGGGTTTCCACTCCAAGTGCTCGGATTAAGGGGAAATAGGTATGTCAAAGGTCTTACCACACGATGATGAGAGGATTTTGGTATATCAAGGTCTCCCTAAGATCCCTTAACCTAGTAAAGACATAAATGACTTTACTCAAATAGTCTATGCCCCTACATCACTAGGTTTATCAACCATTTTTTAAAATAGCAAAAACAATGGGTAATATATTTCTACATGTCGATTCTCTAAGCTCATTTACAACCAATTGTAGTACAGTCCACAAATTCCCCATTTTTCCATGTAAATTTTGGTTGGTTTCCATGTTTATACAACAATGGAAATGGTGAACACCCATGAACTACCTAGAGTGCATCGTGAGAGTATTCCCAACCATGATCGAGTCAATTATGTTTAGAGGATATGGTGGCAGCCCTGTATCACCCCTTTTCTTTCCTCACATATCCTAATAGTCCCTTGCCCCTTTCTTTTACATATCCAAGGGACATAAAGGCCAAAACATGTCAAAATAACACTCCTAAATTCAAAGAAGTTTAATCCCAAGTGTGCATGGAAAAGTCACCAATGAGGGTTAAGAAGTGCCTTAACTTCTAGAAAGAAGTTGAACGAAACTTACTATTTAATTGTTAAATGTTTAAATTTAAGTTTTAAATGTATGTAAGTGAATGCAATTAAATTGCTTACTTGAGTTTGATTGATTGAGAATGATGATGATTGTGATGATGATGATCACAATCACAATGAACATCATGATGATAATGATCATGATCACAATGAACATCATGATGATGAAGACGGTGATGATGAACATCATGATAATGAGGATTATGATGATCATGTTCATGATGATGAAGACGATGATGATCGACATGATGATGATGATGATGATGATGGTGATGATTATGATGACGATGATGACAATGAAGATGATGATGATGAAGATGATGATAAGGATGATGATGAAGATGAAGACGATGATGATGCCGATGATGATGATGATGATGATGAAGATGACGATAATGATGATGAAGAAGATGAAGATGATGACGATGCCGACGATGATGATGATGATTAGGGCCATGTTGATGATAATGACGAAGATGATGATGATGAACATCGTGATGATGAAGACGATGATGATGAACATCGTGATAATGATGATGATGATGATGATGGCCGTGATGATGATGATGATGATGAAGAATATGATGATGATGATGATGATGAACATCATGATGATGAATATGATGATGATGATGATGATGATGATGATGATGACGATGGTGATCATGATGATGAAGACGATGGTGATGAACACGATGATGATGATGATGATGAGGGTCATGATGATGAAGATGACAATGATGAATAAACATGTGCCTTACTCACTATCCCTCTATGACTTACTCACTGGACCTCCCTGCCTTTGTGCATGATGATCATGATGATGAACATAATGATTATGATGATAATGATGATGATGATGATGATCATGATGATGAAGACGATGATGATCAACATGATGATCATGAAGAAAAAGATGATGATGATGATTAACATGATGATGATGATGAAGAAGATGATGATTATCATGATTATCATGATGATGAAGATGATGATGATCATGAAGATGATGGTGATGATGGTGATGATGATGATGAAATTCATGGTGATGAATATGATGATGATGATGATGAGGGTCATGATGATGATGATGATCAGCATGATGATGATGATGAAGATGATGATGATGATGATGATGGTGATGATGATGATGATGATGATGAACACCATGATGATGAACGTCGGGATGATCATGATGATGAAGACGATGATGATTAGCATGATGGTGATGATGATGATGACGATGAAGATGGTGATGAATATTATCAACATGATGAAGATGATGGTGACACCATCCATATCTCTCTCTCTCTCTCTACATGTGTGAACCTACACCTTTCTCTCCTTGTGTTTATTCCCTTGTCAGCCCTCACACACACACACACACACCTTCTATCGCTCCCTCAATATCTCTTTCCTTCACTCTATCTTTATCCCTCTCTCACCCCCCTCCTCCCTTTCTGTCTTATTATCTCTCACACTCTCTCCATATAATTCTCTCTCTCTTTCTCTCTCTCTCTCTCTCTCTCTCTCTCTCTTATTCTATGTTTTCAAATTATCCCTTCTCCTCAACCCCCTACCTCATTATGACCCCTATTATATGTTTTATCACATCTCATTCCCATCTCTTCAATTTCCCCTCCTTCTCCTCTCTCCTCCAACACATCTCCTATTCCTAATCTAATACTCCATGTCCACTTTTCCATTCACCAATCCTCTCTCTCATCAAACCATCACCCACTTCCTCCCCTCCACCCAAATTTACAACATTCCACTAGGACCTTGATCATTCCCAACCCCCATACATTTGATATATTACACATAGTGCTATATTTTTAGCTCTACAACATGCGTTCACATCTTATAGTTACATAACGTGCTCGTGTTTTATAGTTATATAATGTGCACACGTTTTATAGTTATATAATGTGCATGCATTTTATAGTTATATAACGTAATCGCATTTTGTAGTTATATAACACGTGCGTGTTTATAAATTATACAAGGAGGGAAATGTAATTTGAATTTAAACATGCCAATTCACTTGCTTGCATGTCACCAATAGTCCTATGTGTATGGTTTGGAATTTTCTTTGGTAATACCAAACCTATGCTATGGTACATGATAAACCATAGCTAATGAGGCATTTCCCCCATTTTCTAAAGAAGTCGTTGTTTACACACTCATCACAGTATGCTACACACAATCAATTTTGACGAAATCTTAAACATAAATAGCATTTTTTCTACATATTCTAAATATGTAATTTTTATTAAAAAATATTATATTTTCCTATTTGTTTTCAATTTCTATTGTTTCCTAACTCCTTGGCTCAAAATACATGTCATTAGTGCTATTCCCATAAATTTTTCAATTCGTAATCATTTTAAAAAGAAATTAGATGGTGCACTAGAAGACACTGACCTCTACATTCTATAAAAAACCCATTTCATGATTATTTCATCAAGAGCTTCAAAGGATGCACCCACAAAAGATGTACCATTTTCAAGGAATGATCACTTAGATAATTATAAAAAAAAATTAAAATTACTAATTTTATTTTCAAAAAATAGCGCCACACTAGTGTTATATGTTATCTACATGCCTGCAAAGTTTTGTATCCTGAAATCATCATTTCGGACCTCAAAGGATGCACCCACAAAAACATATACCTTATGATTTGCCTAAAAAAAAAGTGACTGTTAGAAAAAATAAAATTTGACATAGTTATAAAACATTTCAGTACATAAACCTTATGTATTTGGAAACATGATTCAATTTCCTACATTTAATCTTTTTTACTTAAAGTAGGATATTTTGTGTAAGTATCTTAAAAAAAACAATTAAGTTGAGCGATTGCTGATTTTTTAGTTTTCTATTGCATTTAACGTGCCAAAAGTGACCACCATTAGCTTGCACTGTCCCTTATATTAAATCATAATATGAAATAAGGAAAGGTTAGGAATAAATACCCTTTAGCCCTAAATGAATCCCTTAGTCTTTGAAGGTCAATAAGGATACTTCAACCTACCGCAGAGGACCTATTGATGGTATCCATACCCAAAAACTGGGGATAATCATGCCATCATGAGGTTTTAAATAGTAGACATGGTTCTCAAGGCCTTACACATTGTTGACAAAGTAAGCACAACCCTTAGTCCATAAAGGAATATTCTATCCATCCAAGGCCTAAAATGATACCTCAAATCACCTCACATGACTTACAAGCACTAGGTATGGGTCGTGTGGCCTTCGACATTATTGGGGGAGTAAACATTGGGATTGTACTATAAAACAAACTTCTAGGAATCCATGAACATGAAAAACAACTCAAATGACCAGCCATGACCTCTTGAAGTTACCCTTTCCTTCGATTGGTGACATGGATGTCGTTAAAGGTTTTGGATAGTAGATATGAATCCATGGGTCTTCGACATTGTTAAGGTAGGAAACCTAGGTCTTTTACCATAAATAAAACTTCTTAGAATATAGTTTTAAGAATGAAATTTGATCAACCATACATGACCTCATGAGCATATCCCAGACATAGTTGTGGGAGAAACCCTTAGCCGTTCTCGAGCACAATGTATACATCGTGGAGCCTCAACATAGTCAAGAGATTACACCTTGGCCTTAGGCTCTAAAAGATTCTTTTGTGTGTCCACGAAAAAAAATAATGCTTCGAAACAGCATAGATGATCTCGCAATAGTGGATGTGTTGGTACCATTAGGAATAATTTAGAGCTAGATATGAGTTTCGAGCCTTAGAAGAAGGTTAGGCAATAAAACTCAATCATTAAGTTTAAAAATCATCTTCTATGCCTTAAGCATCATGGACAAGTGCCTTGAACCTCTAATAATCCAACCTCATTATCCACAACCATTCACAAATTTTAGACTAAGTGTCGTCCTTTTGCCACACTAAACCGCTTTGGAGGGGCCAATAATTACCATGATATTTTCAATTTAGATGGGGTTTCTCCCAAATACTATCCACTTGGTATTTACTCTTTTTTACTCTTGTACCTTACTAGTTAATAAAAAACGCATATGCGATCTGAATAAGGTACAATGCATATGCCTTATAACGCATATGCGTGTTTTTAACATCTCGGTGGGAATAAGGTTTGGCATTATGTTCGGAATTAGTTTCGAACTATCGGACCTATTGGCTAGGAAAAATAAACCAGGGCTATTGCCTGTCTTTTATAATTCTATCAATATGCTCAGTTTCGATGACGTGTTTTGCTTTGACAAACACAATATTTTTTATGAAAATTTAGAATATTGTAGAGTTTGATCTTACGATTCTGAATATTAATTTTTTTCCTTCAAATGTATGTTTTAATTATTTATTATTATTTTTTTAAATGACACATGTTAGTTTTTGAAAATAGATACATTGATTGTTTTTT
>LPNX011190461.1:42425-55002 GCA_001517045.1 Pseudotsuga menziesii | reverse complement strand
AAGCTCCAGAGCATAGCAGGGTTGGGGCAGCTCACAATGCTCCGAGCACTAAGTGTTAGCGGATGCCGTGAGATGCAAGAGCTGCCAGGTGTGGAACACTTGACTTCTTTGGAGTCGTTGACTGTTGAATATTGCGAGAAGCTCCAGAGCATAGCAGGGTTGGGGCAGCTCACAATGCTCCGAACACTAAGTGTTAGCGGATGCGATGAGATGCAAGAGCTGCCAGTTTTCGGACACTTGACTTCTTTGGAGTCGTTGACTGTTGAGGATTGCGAGAAGCTCCAGAGCATAGCAGGGTTGGGGCAGCTCACAATGCTCCGAGAACTGGATGTTAGGGGATGCCGTGAGATGCAAGAGCTGCTAGATGTGGAACACTTGACTTCTATGGAGTCGTTGACTGTTAGTGGGCTTGGGAAGCTCAAGAGCATAAAAGGGTTGCGGAATTTAACACAGATGAGAGAGCTAGATGTTAGTGAATGCCATGAGATACCAGAGCTGCCCGGTTTGGAAAATTTGACTTCCTTGAAGAAGCTGAATGTTAGTGGGCTTGGGAAGCTCAATAGCATACCACAGTTGCAGAATTTAACACAAATTGAAGAACTAGATGTTAGTGAATGCCATGGGATAGTAGAGCTGCCAGGTTTGGAAAATTTGACTTCTTTGGAGAAATTGAATCTGAGTGGACTTCACAAGCTGAAGAGCATACAAGGGTTGGGCGGACTTACAAAGATTGAAGAACTTAATGTTTGTGAATGTTATGAATTAGAAGAGTTGGAGGGTGTGGAATATTTGATGTCATTGGAGACTCTTAATGCTTGTAAATGTCCCAAATTGCAGTGGAGTGAGGGAGTAGTTGAGGAGCTGCACCAACAGTTAAAGGATGGCTTTAAATATGATAAAGAAACAGAAAGAGAAAGAGAATATGAAAAAGAAACAGAAAGAGAAAGAGAAAGATGCAGCTGTCTGCAGTTTCTGCAATCTCTGCTTTTCTGCGATCGGAATGTCTAATAGTTCCGGTAAGACTTGTTTTAGTGACAAAGCTTTCATTGCTTTATGTTCCATGAATGTATGTAGGCAAGTGAGAATATGACATCGAAGTGCAATATGATAAATGGCCTTCTCTTAAACATTAAACTGTTCATTCAATTGCCAATGGTTTGTTTTAATGGTAATTTTTTTTTAATAAAATTAAAATTACGACTATAAAACCAAAATGTCGATTAACAATAATGGTTAGTTTAATATTTTTTTTATAAATATAAAATCGAAAATGTCTATATACATTATTATTGTTTTTAATATATATATATTTTTATGAATATAAAATCTAAAAGATCAATCAACCTTATTTAATGTTTTTAATATCAAAGATAATGTGCTATTTAAATGTGAATTTTAATTATAAGGGCAATTGGAATTTTATTAACATTAATTATTGTTTTTAATATTAGATATTGATAAAAAACAAAATATTAATTATTGTTTTAATACCAGCCTAGATCCAAATCCTAGGCTCTATCAAGTGCCGAGAGAGATCAAATCTCCCATAATACTCACTATCACTATTATTTTTTGCATACATGTTACAAATGTTACATCACGTTACAAAATCTCTCCCATAATATTCAGTATCAATATTATTTTTTGCGGACATGTTACAAACCTTACTAAGGTTACATCATGTTACAAGATCTCTCCCATAATATTCACTACCAAGGTAGATCCAAATCCTAGGCTCTATCAAGGGCCGAGAGAGATCAAATCTCTCGAGGTTCAAACCTCTTCTTAGGTATCAATTGATTTGATTCAAACCAAAAGACACTGTCTTTTTATTTAAGGTCCACATATAATATTTTTATTATTAATATTTAATATTATTTATGTTGACATACAATAATAATATTATTTTTTATTTTGTTAGGAACAAACATTACAACATTTCCTCATACATGGTTTTAAAATCATATGTAAGGCCCTCCTACAACGATGGGTTGTTTAGGAGGCCTTGCACATGGTCTTAAAACCATTTGCAAGGCCCTCCTAAACCATGTACAATAAAACCATGGGTTGTTTATAGGCCTTGCACAGGGTTCATGTGCAAGGCCCTCCTAAACCATGTATAGTAAAACAATGAGTTGTTTAGAAGGCCTTGCACGTGGTTTTAAAACCATGTGCACATGGTATGGAGTGGTATCACTTTCGAGCAACATTTGGATGATTGGTGAGTTCCATTTTAGTGCTCCTCATGCAAATTGATTGGCCATCTAAGTGTCCATGTCCTGTTGTTTGGCATCATGTGCCCTAGTTAAGGTACTCCACGACTCAGAATGTGTCTGAAATGACTCCTACAACAGTCAATGATACTACATTCCCTTCTAATTTGGTGGCCAAGGATTCAGAAGTGCCTCTTATAGAGGCCTTCCATATGGATTTGTCCTTTGCACCCAATATGGTTAATGACCATATTTCTACAATTTCTGTTTCTTTTGCAACTGATAGTTTAAAAGATTTTCATGTAAAAGAATGTTCTATTGGGGAGTGTTTGATGGGGGGATAAAGCATGATATTTTGCATCTCAATATGTGGAAGTTCTTTGTGTTTCTTCGAACTCAGGGGTTTCTGGGAGGGTTTGGGCTCTTTGATGGATAAAACCCTAGTCGATTAGTTTCCCTTGTTGATGTTTGGTCGGTTTCTTTGACGATTTTCTCTAATGAGGAAATTTTGGTAGTAGTTAGTGTTGGGGTGGATTGCCCTACTCTTGTCTCAGGTGTAGAGGTGAATACCGGTTTTAATGGTTCTTTGGGTTCTTCAAATTGGCTCTCTCAAATTTCAGCTACTCATGATACTATTGGGTCAGGTTCCTCAAAGGGGGGGGAGGGGGGGTAGGATTAGTGATGCCCAAGAGGTGCCTTCCAAATCTCAGGCCATCGAGAAGATGCTTATAGCCCTGTTCCTTCTTTCAAGTATATTTTACTGAAGAATCCCCTTCATATTTATGAGAGATATGTTCTCAAACTGTCTTCAAAAGGAGGGAGGGGCACTTTTGATCCCTCCACTGCTAGTAATACCCTTCTCCGAAAATTAGATCGGATTCGAGACAAATGTTCAAAGAAAGGGGTGGTTGTTGGGGGTTTGGATCCTAGGGAAAATGTTAAGGTTGCTCTTCCTCCATTTGATGTTTAAGGTATCAATTAGAACTGAGGTTTCACCCTTTCTTGAATCTTTGAACATTTCTAGGGCCTTTAGAGAGCGGGAGGCCCTCGCTTGGGCTAAGAAATAATCTAAATATAAGGGGATTTTGGGGCCTCCCTAAATATTTGGCTCTCTGCAGTCTTTTTAACTCTGATTAATACAGATGTAATCCTTATTCAAGAGACCATAACTACTAGTGGTATGGATCAAGATGTTTTTTTGAAAATTCTCCTAAGATGGAAATTTTGCTCTATGAATGCCGAAGGGTTATCCGAGGGTGTCCTTTCTGCTTGGAACACCTGTCATGTTTTTCTCTTTCATTACATCTATGTTGTCAACATTCTTATAATTGGGAGATCCTTAGACTTGGCTTTTTTTATTAGTGTGGTTAATTTCTATGGCCCCTATTCTAACCGTAAGGATTTCTAGGATGGTGTTAAATATGATGGTGTTATCCCTGGAAAACCTCATTTTAAGTGGGGATTTATTAAATTTCTCCACCTTTGATCGTGGCATTTGGGGAAGTCGGGCCTAGGCTGATCCACTTGCTTTATATTTAGAGAGATGTTCTTTGATGTTGGTCTTGTTGGTATGGTTCCTGTCACCCTTTTTATCCCTCCTAGATGAAAGGGTGATTGCAATGGATTGCAAAAAATGTCACCTTTTGAACCCTTTTTATCCCTCCTAGAGGAAATCCATTTCATGTTGCAATCTTGTTTATAAGACGATTTCCAAAGTCATTCTCCAAGATCAAATATGCTATATCAAAATGTGTTTCTAAGGAACAATTTGGTTTCTTATATAAGACACAGATTCTTGCTGCCATTGAGGTGGCTTAAGAAGATTTTCACTCTATCAAATCTAAGAGAATGAAGGATTTGGTTCTTAAAATGGACTTGATGAATGCATATGACAGGGTATACTGGACCTTCGTTTGCCTTCTTCTACTTCAAATTGGCCTTCCTCTAGAGATCACAAATTGGATCATGGTGTGTGTTTCCTCT
Source organism: Pseudotsuga menziesii (assembly GCA_001517045.1). Lineage (NCBI taxonomy): Eukaryota > Viridiplantae > Streptophyta > Pinopsida > Pinales > Pinaceae > Pseudotsuga > Pseudotsuga menziesii. Next base: position 50,806 of record LPNX011190461.1, on the reverse strand, counting down.
GCAAATTTGATTTTTTTAATTAATGGTGCTCATTCTTCCTTTTTTAATTTTTTAAGAGGTCTTGTATAGGGATGTCCCCTCTCACTTCTTTTATTCCTTCTAGTTGTGGAGGGGCTCAATAAGCTCATTGAAGAATCCAAATTGGAGAACAGGATAAATGGTGAAAAAATTGCAAATAACATCACAATTACACACTTATTATTTGTGGACGATGTCCTACTCTTTTGCAAAGGATCAGTGGTGGAATGGTATATTTTTAAAGAAATTTTGGAGTTATTATGTAACGCTTAAGGTATGGTTATTAGAGCTAAAAAATCTACCTTTATAGAAATTGGTTTAGATGATGCTACTAAAGACTTGATCTACAACTTATTTCCCTATAAAATATCTCCTTTGAATGATGGATGTAAATATTTGGGTTATTTCATCAGTCCCAATAACTATTTCAAGGTGAAATGGGCTTGGTTGCTGAAGAAATTTGATAAGAAATTAGATAATTGGACATATACGTGGCTCTCCCTTGGTGGTAGGTTGATCCTCACCAAATCTATGTTGGAAAATATCCCAGTTTACTACCTATTGCTGGAAAAGACCCCCATTGTCCTTTTCTAAAATTCAACAAAAATGTTTCTCCTTTCTTTGGTCTAGATAAAAAAAAAAGTTCTAAGTTTCATTTAGTCAATTGGATGAGACTCACCTACCCTAAAAATATGGGTGGGTGGGTTTCAAAAAATATTTTCCATTACAGAAAACCCCTACCAACTAAGAGTTTGTGGTGTTCTATGTTTCATAGTGGCTTATGGAGTGAGGTGGTAAAGCGAAAGTATTTCAAATCTCTTTCAGTAGCGGACTGGTGTAGAGCTAGTGGCCCTTCGGGAAGGATATCCTCCAATATATGGAATAATCTCTCTTCATCCTTCCTTGTTTTGGGTGAGTGGCTTGTATTTCGGATCGATGATGGAAAAAACGTTTTATGTGGCTATAACCATTTCATAAAGGGGTATATTTCTATAAATGTTCCCCTCTACTTTCAGATGTGTTAAACGTTACAGGTATAATATTTCTTTATCAAGTGTATAGAGATGGCGAGTCTTTACATAGATGGATTAGTGCTTTAGAATTGGGGCCGATTGGGGATTTGACAACATAGTGGACTCGGTATATACATGGACAGTTTCGTTGTGGGATGATCTTTAGTGACTTGAAAAAATCATTATTTTGGTCCAAGAATGAAATCTTAGGGGATATTTTTATGAATACTGCCTATGAAGCAATTATCTCTTTATATGTTCATCTGAGTAACTATTGGTGGCAGATCATTTTGTGGTGTTTGTAATAAAACTAAATAGTTTAGTAACGTAGTTAGTAACGTAGTTTAGTAACGTAGTTAGTAATTTGTTATTTATTAATGAATGGATTGATAGGTCAAATCATTTAATGGTGACACTTGATTTGTATTAAGTCGCATTGTACTCCTTGTAAAAATCATTAATTCAATAAATAAAATTTATCTTTTGGAATTTCCATTCCAAGTTGGTATCAGAGCTATTGGTTTATTGGTTTTCTGTCATTGGGTTCTTCACATCAAATTGCCACTCCATTTTCTCTTCCCCCTCATAACTCTACGCACCAATCCCTCCAATCATCCATCACCTTCACCCTTACCACACTGCACCCAAAATCCTTCTCACATTTCACTTGCACCTTCTAGCTCCTCTCCCATCCATTCCCTCTTCCCATGCGTCCTATTCTTGTGCCCTCCTCCCATTTACTTCTTCACGCTCCATTTGTAGCCATGTTTTCCCTAGCTATACGCTCTTCAAGTGCTGCATCCTCCTCTGTATCCCACACACTTCTACACACACCTTATGTCCCTCACTCAACTAGCGTGCCCTTCTTCATTGTGATTTCCCTCCATCACCTCCCTTTCGTGCATCCTATCCCAATCTACAACCTCACGCCTGCATTTCTCCCTTCAGTGTATCACTCCATCCCCTCTGCATGCTCCAGCCTTTGCTGCTCCCCTTTGCTCTCGTCCACTCCACACAACCATATCGCCTTGCACCAGCCACTCACACACTACTCCACGCTACCTTCCACCCCATCGTTGTTGCTCCACTTACACGTAACACCCGCTTTTCACCTCTGCGCTATATTCCAATAGTTATTTGGAATAATAATAATATTATTTATTTTAATATTAATACTTTTAAAACCTTTTAAAAAACTATTAATTTTTTTATTGCATACAATAATATTATTAACAATAATTAATAATAATTATTATTGTAATTAAAAATTTAATAGTTAACCTATCCCCAATCCAGAATTAGCAACATGAATACAAGAAATACAGAGAGAAACCCTCTAGAGAACAAGGATGCATCCATAAAGTTCGAAGATGATCCAATTCAAAAGATATTGGCAACGCTTGAGCAAAACGATGAGGACATTCACAACCTAAAGCTTGAAATTCTCTCACTGAGAGACCAAGTTAAAGGAGGCAATGAATCACATACAGGCCGACCCCACAATGTCATTCACAAGGTCAAGATTGATTTACCAAGGTTTGACAACGAAAATAATTGAGATGGGATTCGATGGATAAGCAAAATCGAAAAATATTTTGACATGTACAATATCTATGGCAATGCCGACAAATCGAATGTTGCAACAATGTACATGGTAAAACTGCTTGTGATTGGTTCTTATGGTGGGACTCATCAATGAAGGGAGGGAGACTAGTTAGAGACTCGTACACCTTTAAGAAAAATTTATTTAAACGATTTCAAGAAATGGAAGAAGCTGAAATCTACAACAATCTCACTCGTTTACGACAAGAAGGAACTATGGATGAATATTTTATCAATCTATTGGTCTTGGCCACTCGTGTCCAAGATACTACTAAAGAATTACTCCTATAACTTTCCATTGGTGGGATAAAACAAAGTATCCAAAGTGAGATAAAATTATTAGACGTCAAAGACATGGGACAAACCTGTCAAAAAGCAAAATTAATTGAAGAAAAGCAAAAATCACAACGTTCATCAGTTTATATCCCACCCCACCTAAGAGAAAATGGGAAAAAAGACGACAATTCATGTCGTAAGTGTAATGCCCCTAATTGGCGTCCATGACATAAGTGCAAAAATAAGAATCTATTCTTATCCGAAAAAAGTATACGAGTGACGATAATGATGAAGAATCAAGCGATGCACCTTCCTCCGACACAGAGTCAGATAGCGATGAGACTGTAAAAGAGGAGGCTAACATCACACCGACACTCTTAGTGGTTACAATGACAGGTATGTCTTAACCCCAAACCCTCAAATTGTTTGGCCATATCAACAGAACTGAGGGGACGGTGTTGGTCGATAGTGGGAGTACACACAACTTCATAGAATCTAGGGTAGCAAAAAAATTAAACATATTCATCTACCCTACCGCTAGCTTCCAAGTATTGATACCAAGAAACAAGACCACACCGTGTGACAGTAAATTCCATAAATTAGAACTAGCTATAAAGGACCACAAGATAATATCACCAATGTATGCTTTGGCAATCAGAGGTTTGTCATTGTTTTAGGTGCACAATGGTTGGAAACACTGGGGAGAGTCAGATTAAACTTACGAGAACAATTTATAAGGTTCTATGAAAATGGGAGGAAATATAAGCTTTACAGTATTAATTTCCCCCCTCCCCAAATGATCTCATCTAATAAAATGGAAAAGATGATAAAAAGGGGAGCTCAAGCCTTCTTGTTACACTGCTATGCTATGGAAAGAACAATTGACGAAAGAAAAAATATTGATCCATGTGAATTAGAAAAACTCCTGGGGGAACATAGTGAGATATTCCAAAACCCTCCTCATGGTCTCCCTTCCCCGCATTCTAGGGATCACATCATCGAGTTGATGTCAGGATCAAATCCAATTAGAAAACAAGCATACAGACAATCTCATAGGAACAAATAAGAGATCGAACGTTTGGTGCAGGAACTATTAGACGCTAGAATATCACACATAGTAAGAGTCCTTTCTCTACACTAGTCATACTTGTTAGGAAAAAATATGGATCGTATAAACTTTGTATTGATTATCAAGCATTAAACAAAGTCACCATAAAAGATAAATTCTTTGTTCCCTTTGTTGACGAACTTCTCGATGAGCTACATGGTACAAAATATTTTTCTAAACTAGACTTAAATTAGGATATTACCAAATTTGTATTCGAGAAGAAGATGTCCCCAAAACAACTTTCTGCACCCACAGAGGTTTATATGAATTTTGAGTGATGTTGTTTGGATTATCCAACATTCTAGCAACATTTCAAGAAGTAATGAATGACTTGTTTCTCCCTTACCCAAGGAAGTTCGTGCTAGTGTTTTTTGATGATATCCTTATTTATAGTAAAAATCGGAACTCACACCTCAAGCATGTAGAAACAATATTGAAGCTTTTCGAAGAAAACAAATTTTATGCTAACAAATCAAAATGTAGTTTCAGGAAAAAAGAAATAGATTTTTTTCAGGCACATTGTTTCAGCTGACGACATTAAGGTCGATCCCAAAAAAATGATGGCGATCACAAAGTGGCCCTCCCCCAATTCAATTACATTGTTAAGAGAATTTCTAGGTCTAACATGTTAATAGAATATTTGTATGCAATTACATCGAAATTGTAGCACCCCTAACATCACTATTAAAAAGGGATACTTTCAGATGGGATAAGGATGTAGAAACTTGTTTTGAGCAATTAAAAACCCTAATGAAATCCACACCAGTCTTAGAAACTCTTGATTTTACAAAGACATTCATCCTTGAATGATGCTTTTGGGACAAGATTAGGAGCCATTCTCATGAAAGATAAACTTCCCAATGCTTTCGAAATATGAAAGTTAAAACCAAGTGAGCAAACAAAATCCACATACGATAAGGAAATGTTGGAAATAATGCATCCCTTGTTAAATGGAAGCAATATTTGTTTGGTAAAAAAATTCTTGTTAAAACATACCACAACAGCATGAAGTATGTTCTAACTCAAAAAAATCTCTCTCCCAAACAATAGAAATGGGTAAGAAAAATCCAAGTCTTTGGCTTCGACATTTTGTATAAAAAGGGTAAGGAGAATATGACTGCATACAACTTATCAAGAAAACATGAGAGTGATGCCTCACTATGTGCCATATCCATAGTTGTTCCTGAATGGATTTCAGAAGTCTAGAGTGAGTATGTGAAAGACCTAGAGACAAGGAAGCTAATTGAATAAGTTGAAAAAAACAAAGCAACAATCTCCAAATATTCATGGGAAAAATACATACTATGGTACAAACAAATAATATATTTACCCAGTTCATCAAAATTCAAAACTCAAGTCTTAAAAGAGAACCATGAGTCCCCAACAACAGGCCATGTTGCTTTCTTTAAAAAATACCACAATTTCCACCAATCCTTATTTTGGAAAGGAATGAAGGCTGATATCCATAAATACGTGGCTGAATGTGGTTCTTATCAAAGGACTCGACATTCGAAATAGTGGCTCCCACCGGTCTCCTACAACCCCTGCATATTCCATCCCAAAAATGGTCCGATGTATCCATGGATTTTATCACCATCCTTCCTACATCATAAGGAAATGATAATATATTTTTAGTCGTTGACATATTGACAAAATATGCTCATTTCATTAGTATTTCATCCAAAGCAAAAGCAAGTGAAGTAGCAAATAGTTATGTAAATAATATATTTAAGCTCCATGGGTTTCCCAAGGTTATTGTTAGTGACAAGGATCCCAAATTTACCATCAAATTCTAGAAAGAATTGTTCCACCGAGATGGGAATTCATTAACTATGAGTACCTCATACCACCCCCAGATAGATGGACAAACATAAGTAGTAAACAAGTGCCTTGAAGAATACCTGAGGAATTTTGTGAACGACCGACAAACTCAATGGGTACAATGGATACACCTTGTAGAATGGTGGTACAATAGTACATATCATACATAAAAAAATGTCACCTTTTGAAGCCTTATATGGGTATCCACCTCCTACAACAAGATAATATGTCATCAACAATTTCAAAGTTCCAATAGAAGAGATTACCTAGCGACATCCAATGAGGTCATCCGCATTTTGAAGAGCCATCTCAAACAAGCAAGAAACCACATCAAACAACAAGAAGACTAAAAAATAACCGATAGAGAATTTGAAGAGGGTGTTTGGGTGTTTGTTTTCCTTCAATCGTACAAACAAGCTTCACTAAAAATTTCTAAAAATCATAAAAACTTGCACCCAAGTTCTATAGCCCATATCAAGTTCGAAAGCGAGTGGGACAAGTGGCTTATGCTCTAGACATCCCAAATAAAAGAAAAATACATTACTTCTTCCATGTGTCATGCCTAAATAAGAAATTGGTCTCTTCCACTCACATACAAACTAAATTTCCTATGTTAGATGATGAAGGAAAATTAGTGTTGGAACCAGAATGCATTTTGGAAATGAAAAACAGAACACTTCACTTTAGATCAAACAATGAATACATTATCAAGTGGAGAAACTTACCAGATGATGAAGCTGAATGAGAGAATGAAGATTTTCATTCGCGCCACCCATCCTTACCAATACTTCATGGACGAATTATTCCAGAGAGGGATGGATTGTAGTAAAACTAAATAGTTTAGTCACTTAGTTAGTAATTTGTTATTTATTAATGAATGACTTGATATGTCACATCATTTAATGGTGACCCTTGATTTGTATAAAGCCACATTGTACTCCTTGTAAAAATCATCAATTTAATAAATAAAATATATCTTTTGGAATTTCCATTCTAGTGTTGCAATGTCCCCTTAAAATGCCTTTGTTTTCATGGTTGGCCCTAGAAGACAAAGCTCTCACTTGGGAGAAATTTCATAAAAGAGGTGGAGTTGGTCTAGGTACTTGTCCTCTTTACAAAAACGATAATGAGTCCATTAATTATCTCTTGGCCCGTTGTGAATTCTTTCGTTGAGTTTGGTCATATGTTAGAAAATTGTTGAGGATTTCGATTCATTTGAAGTCTAGATCGGTGATTGTCAGTATTAGTGCTTTGAAAAATATTGTTCCTCTACATAAAAAAATAGCCTTGTTTTGTCTCTTGGAACATATGGAGTCATAGAAACAAGGTTATTTTTGGATGTAACACCCCTGGACTAAAACCCAAGTTGGATAAGTATAATTATGAAAATGACTATGAGTTCCCATGTGATAGAACTCATTGCGTATTTTAAATATTAATAAAATATCTACAATTGGCCATGGATGAGTCAGAATGATAAAAGATCATGTACTCATGTATTCACCTTAGATAGGTGGGTGGGGGGGGGGGGGTTGTAATATCCTAGGGGAGGCTAAGCTTATGACATTTTAACCCTACAAACTTCATTGAAGACCTTGTGATTTTTGTTAAATCTTAATCCCCTTATATAAATCTTGTAACCTAAATTTTGGTGTTGGTGATGGATTAAAAGAAGATCAATAAAATTAAACCTTTTGACAAGTGGTGCATATGAAGAACGTGTGCATGGGAAGAGAGGAATCAGGGTTGTGGATAAGGACCAAGGTGGGGGCACAATGTGGCACTGTGGGATGAAGAACGAGCACATCATAACTGTTCAAGCAGTGGGAAAACCAAAACGGTCCAAGACAGCATGAGTTGGGGGACTGGTCATGTTGGAACAGAGAAAAAAGGAGTTAGGAAGATAAGCAAGGGTGAGAGATAGAGAGTAGAATGCTGGGAAATGAGTGAACTAGAAGAACTATTAAAAAAAAAAGCACCATGCAGAGAAGCAAGAAGGTAGTGCAAAAAATCCCAGGGAGAATTTTGGAATTCGTCGGGATATCTATCCTTTGGCATCGTAGGAAGATTGAGATATCACATCCAGAACCAGAGTGAAGTTTCCAATCCAATTGATGTGCAGTGGTAGTGGGGTTGGTGGGAAGTCAAGTTCCCAAACCTGAGCCTACAAGCCTTTGGTTGTAACTATCCTTGTCCTTGTTTTTCCTTTGGTTTCTCCAATGAGATGGAGACAATGCAGGAGATTGCCTTAGTGGAATTTAGGTACAGAGGGAAATGGCATTCATCACTTATGATCCTAGTTGAAGGAAGCTAGGGGGGTAATTTGCACGATTGACATGAATTTGGTAGTAACTTAGCAAGCCAGTAAATCCTGATTGTCAAGTGAGAATTTTTTAGATGCATGAGACTAGTGAGATGTCTAGTGGTGAATGTATGTGTCTCAGCTTGGGGATGGAGTTCTGCTAAGAGGTTTATGAACAAAACTTACGGTTGGGTGAAGTGTGGCTTCCAAGAAGGTAGTTGTTAGATAGACGATTTCATTA